>APFE030071475.1:97073-109461 GCA_000404065.3 Pinus taeda
TATATATATGGTGCATTTTTTTATTCATGTTGATGTACTTAATTTGTATGTTGGTGTTGATGTGTATATTGTTAGGTCATGTTAGATATGTTCATTTAATGTGCTTGCAGATATATTTTTATGTGATAGTATTTATTTGACATGAGATGTATATTTGAGGATGTGTGTGGTGATGATGTTAGATTACAATGCTTGTGTTTTGTTAGATGTGATCACGATGATGATGCCCTATTAGATTATTAGATTTGTGTTCTAGCTAATGATCTTTATATGTGCTAGAGGTGTATATAATTAGATGATGTTACCGAATTTTAATGTGTATTTTAGATGATGTTTATGTTTGTTAGATATTTATCATCATAATGTTTATTTTTATAAAATAATGTTTATTATAGATTATGTATTGGTGAAGTTATATCAAAATTATATATATGAAATTACATGCAAACAACTTACTTAAAAAAATGCAAAGATATTTTATAAATTACAAAGTTTAGTATGGTTGAAACTATAATTGTAAAATTACCATATTTTTTTTCTATTTCGTACTTAGTTCATTCATATTCATTCTAAGTGACTTGAAAATGTTGAGATGGACTTGATGATGAGATGATAATGCCAAGCTATTCTTCTTGTTGCTTCGTCTTTAATCTTTGTGATAGATTTATTTAATACTTCATCTTCATGAAAGATATGCTTTGTTCTTCATCTTAACCCTCCAAAGGGATGAATGGTATGGAGTCTTCATGTGGTCGTGATCTTTGGTCTTCTGTCGTAAAATGGCGCTCCTTCATCTTCTCGCTCGATGACCTCTTCATGGTTTCAACTTCACAAGTATATTTTAGCATAGTTTCCTCTTTCTTCTCTCTAGGCATCATACTTTCAGGTCAATATATAGTTCCTGCAAGTGAAATCCACTCATGAAAAGACAACATTAGTCCAAAAATATCCTATTCTAACTTGATTCATGAAAAATGTTGATTGGGCTAGAACTAGGTGCTTGATCAAGAGATAGACAGAGGGATTTCACAATGCGCAGTTCTATAGGCCAAGAGTGAAGGAATAAGGCTTGAGACTGCACAATGTGTAGTTTTGGAGGCCTGGGAAGGAAGACTGTACAATTGGGAGCTCAGTGAGGTAGGATTAAGCCTTGAGACTATGAAATCTATAGTTCTAGAGGGATATTACTCAGTAGATAACACAGTTGCATAGTTCAATAACTTAGGGAGATAGATTTCTAACTGAGACTACACAATGCACAAAAAGGGGCTGGATGGGAGGAAGGATTGTGCAGTTTTTTAGGGCAGGGAGGTAATCCTTAAGCATTGTGATTGCACAATGCACAGTCCTTAAGGTAGTAACTATGAATTACTAAGTTCCAGGAGGCAAGGGATCAAATTGAGGCTTGCAACTACGCAATGCATAGTTCAAGGAGGCTGAGTGAGGTCAAGTTGATCAGGTAGAGGATATTCTTGAATTTGAATAAGTGTGGGATCAATGAAGCAGCTATGAAACCAAGGTAAGACTTGAACATGATCACACACTCAAAATAATAAATGACACAACTTAGAACACTCAAAACTTAGAAGAAACATGATCCCCTTAATGCGATGGTGAAAATGTACTTTCCTCCAAGTGTGACACTTAGGATACACTTTGCGACGACAATGATGACACTTGTACTATAGTGCTCAATACTTAGGAAATATGTCTAGTGCATGTCTTTATGATTAATAGGACATAGTAGTGTAGGAGGATGCATTAGAATTTCCATTTAAGAATTAACAATTGACTCCCTTCAACTAGGTGCAACACTTAAGATACAATTTGTGACGACAGTGACGACACTCATACGATAATGCATGAAACTTTGGGGATGGATCTAATACATGTGTATATGATAAATAGAACCCATCGAAACCAAAATTTCATCCTAAAATGAGCCACAACTTTGCTTTTACATCATGCGACACTTACCATCCTCAAGAGATGACCTCATTGAGTAAAAAAACCATTCAATGATGAACTGAAATTCCTAATAAAACATTAGGGGAATTTTGAGGTCTAAAATGGGCCTCCTAAGAAAATATTACAACCAAAATAAAATTTATAAGAACCAATAGGATTCAAGATGATGATGTCAGCCATGGGGGATGATTCACCATTTTTGGAGTAAAAAAGTACAAAGATTAAAAAATAATAAAATAATAAAACTACTTTTTCAACTTGTATTTTCAATTTATCTCCCTAACTTTTTACCCAAGTTTTGAGTGGGAGTAATCATTGGATGAAAAATTTAATTACTCATCCAAGGAGTACCCATGTTGGATACTTTTGATGGACCCCACTACACGAAAAGTGAGAAATACATGAAAAAACGTGATTTCAATTACATTTTTCATGTATTTCTCATTTTTTGTGTAGCAAGGTCCATCGAAAGTATGCAAAACAGGCACTCCTAGGATGTGGAATCAAATTATGCATCCAATGAGTGTTTCCACATGAAATTTGAGTAAATCCATAGGTAGATAAGTTGAAAATATGAGTTGAAAAAATAGTTTTGTCTTTTTTCCCTCTAAAATTTGATGATGTAATCCAATCTCATTTTATTATTTCCACTATTATCTTATAATTTCGTTAGGAGGCCCATTTTAGACCTCAAAATTCCCCTAATGGTACATTCCTTGTAGTTTGACCAAATTCTTTATGTATGGTACAATTCGTATTTTCCGTTCAGACATCATCGACTTTAAAGATATGTAAACCAAACTAGAGAAAAGGTAATAGATTAGCTAGGATTTGTTAGTCATCACAACTTGTCTTCTCAAGTTTTTCCACATTGTATTTTGAGCCAAACAAGATCATCTTTCATGCAAAGTCTTATTAAGAGAAACCTGAATGAAAAACAAAACAACAGAAAGAAACAAGACCAAAAGGCAAGTGAATGTAGGTTGAACATAAAACAATCACGCAAAAGAAATGTAGAGACTAGATGGAGAGAAAACACAAGATGAGTCCAAAAAGGGAAACTTGAATACAACTAGACCTACTCTTAACCTAATGCAACTAGAAGGTTAGGATAATGTAACCACCTTAACTACTCCTGACCTGCAAACACAAACATGCCAACAATTAAAACTAATATATAATGATGTGCAATAGAGAAAATAAGAATGTGAATAGCTTGCACATAATATTGAAGGCCATGTCGAAAGTCAGAAAGATGTGCCATAACAACTAACCTTAACCTCCAAACAACATTACATTTTCGATAAGGAAAACAATCATACAAACCTCGAAGGATTCTTGTGGATGAATCTTCATCGGTTTTGTCCTTCTCAGCAAGCATCAAGAAATATCAAGGATTATTATTAGCAAACAGGCTTGCTAAGTAAGATGCTTCCAACCAGTCATAGATTTGGTCATGAAATCTAAAACCATCCTTTTGAAAACCCTAAGAGCCTCGGGAGAATGAACTTTCAATTAGAACATCTGAATCATGGGAAGAATCTTGCAAGGGAAAGATAGTCTGGTCTGGTTTAGAGGCTTTATCAAAATAGCGAGAACCTAACATAACCATCGATGAATATTGAAGTGCCTCAATTGTTAGACAAATATCTAAAAAATGAAATGATAAATCACAAAAGCCATTAGATTCAACTAGATCAAATGATGTAAAACAACCATAATCAGATATGCTAGTGGGAAAATGATTATTGAAATGACTGTTGCTAGATCTAGTGTTATGATCAGATTGGTAAATTAACATACAAGACTCTTGATTATTGACTGATTCCCTTTGTCTCCAATTCAATACAAGATTAGTAATATGAAAGCTTGTGGAATTAAAAGCAATTATCAGCCTTGTGAATCTGGTAAATTGATTGAAACAACATGTTGATAAAAGGTTAGAAGAATATTTTAAATCGAATCTAGTTGCCATATCAACATAGGGTTGTTGAACCACTAAATGGTTCAAGTAATGAATGTTTCTCAAAAGGATTGATTGGTCTAGAACAAAAATGATTAGTTGAGTAAAATTCAGAATGAATATTAGGAGCTGATTGTTCACCAAAACACTCAACAAATATGAAGTCTTTGGCCAATGATAATACATATCTTGACAATGAGAATGATATGCTTAATAACTTTGTGTATCCATGAAAGATATACATCCCAAACCTAAATTCGATGCAGGAAATTTGCATGGGGATAAATCAATTAAAGCAAAATATTTTATCTGATCAGAAACTGAATCTTGAAAGTTAGAAAAACTATATATGAAATACTGAGAATATTTAAAGAAAGAGTTTTCATGTAGTGAAACAATACAAAGTAAATAATTTTGTGAGGAAATCCAGATTTGACATGGTTCAAAGATTCTAATAGGTTATGAGAACCTGACATAACCATCAACAAGAGTTGAAGTGCCTCGACTTCCTGATAAATTACCGAACTATGAAAATATGGGTAACTACATTTTGACAATTGGGTCAGACTATAGATTGCACGTGGATAGCTAGTATTAGTTAAATTAATAAGATCACCATTATATGGATGGGAACCATCTACATCATTGGTTTGATCAGATTTTTAAACCCAAGAAACAAATTACTCAAGTCATAATATTCTTCTGACCACAATCTAGAGATGTATGAATCAAAGAAAACTCATGGGAAACTTGATTTGAAGGGTTCATGAAAAATATGAGATTGCAAGGAATGGAATGGATGTTCTATGATTTCATTTCTTTCTTCTTCATCATGAATAATCTCACTATCTTGTGTCACTTCAAGATTCAACTCATCAGATTGTGAATACGGAGAGCATGAAGTATCTTCATTGCAAGTTGATGCATTATAAATAATAGAGCACAAGGAATAGGGAGGTGAAGACGAAGAAGTGTTCATAAGAGAATTTTCTTTGACCAAATTAGATTTAAGATCTAAACCTTTTGAAAGAAAATCTTCTTGAGAAACCGAAAGATCAGTTGGTGCACTTGGGATTCCATCATTATATACATCAATAGAGTCATCATAATCCGATTGATGGTTTCCCAATACTTTACATTGATTAGGAAAATTACCTTCATTTGATTGACTACATATGTTAGTAGATTATCACCTTTCTGATCCTCTATCTGCAAAATGGGATTACATTGCCCCTATTCACTACTTAGATTTGGAAGAAATTGATTGAGCAGATCAAGGGACAAGGGGTCATGAGAAAGAGATGATAGAGGATGAAAGGTATCCAAATCAAATTTAGGACTGAATTTATGTGTTAATATCTTCTTGCAGAATGGAGGTATTAGTCTTCACTTTAGGCTGCATAAATGAGTTGGATTCTCTCAGCTATCGGAATTAACTAAGATCTTTTACTTTTGTGATGTTAGCAAACTTTTATGTGAAAGACTATGAAAAACTGCATGCGCATACTTTAAAGAAGAGGAAACATAATGACGATCATCAAATCAAAGAACAAACACAAGTTGATAAAAAAGTTCATCCAGTGTGGGCTACGTCTTTAGGCCCAATGTCAAGAGTGGGGGGGTCGCTTCATTAAATGCTACAAGATTATGATGAGTACATGGTGTATTCTTTGTCATTACAAGGATAAACTCCCTCAACTAGAATGGCATGTCTCTCGATGAGATGTTCTCCTATAGGAACTTTAACTCATATGGTTCCTCCTTTAGCATGACAAGATATCTAATTCTCACATGAAGTAGCATACAAGTATCTTCCAACAAAATGGTAAACAAGGATCTCACAGCAAAATCATCATCTCAACAAATTAAAAGAAAGACATGGCATCACTGCATCATATACTTCCACTTTCGAGGATGGCCTAGAAATGCACACCTCTGTTGAAAAAATGGATTGCACCATTGATCTCTTGACACGAAATCGTGTCAAATGACTATAAACTAGACCCCTTTCTGACACAATCGAAATCTAGACCCTAAGGAATCTCAAAGATTCCCTAAAGATTACTTCTCACTGGTTGAATGGAATTCGACTACTCAGATGACAAATCTGACTTTGCCACTACACTCCTTGCGGAAAAATGAGTATAAAGTTGGCCTGGTTCCAAAACTATCAAGATTTGGCTCTTAGGGAATCTTTTAGATTCCTCATGATTCCACAAAGATTCCTTTATGCAATTTGATTGAAGATCTCTTGTTCAGATGAAAAATATGACTTCACCACTGTCCTCCTTACGACAAATTGAGTAAAATGAGTATAAAGTCAGTTTGGTTCCGAAACTGCCAAAATTTGGCCCTTAGGGAATATTTTAGATTCCTTCCATATTCCCCTGTGTTAGAGTTTTGCTCCTCGGTTTTTGTGCCTGCTCAGGGTTACACATCTTCAAGTTGATTGAAGATATTCTTCTTAGATCTAAAAACTAATCATGCCATTAACCTCGTGGTGAAATTATGGTTCATTTGAGTATAAACTTGGCATGAATCTAACACAGTGAAATTTTCTCTCCTGGGAATCTTTTAGATTCCTCACTAGTTCTGGATGGAATATATTGTGGAATGTTCCCTTATAATATTCTCTGTCTTAGTAACCATGCCCCGCCTAGCCTGGGTTCTATGTGGTGCTAGTTCCGCAACTCCTCTCGCCCCTTTGTTGGTCGAATACAATTTGTTGGGTGTGGAGTCTGATTATCTTCTTTATTCATAGGTATCATTGCATCGGACCCCAGTTCGTAATGGGGTGGAAATGCCGCCGATTTATGTGTGCCTCCAGGGGGGTCCAGTGGTGGTGACGACAATTATTTGGAGTCCCCCTGGTAGGGGAATGGGGGCAGCGCCCTCGAAGCTAAAAATAGATGTAAAATTTCCTTGTAAATGTTTTAATTCCGTAATCAATTTGTGTTGTTCATTAGGCATAAATATGATGGTAGAAATTATGTTTAATTTAGGGTTTTTTACGCTAGAAGACAACCCCTCACTATATGTGAGGGAATTGTATTGCGTCTATGTAGATGTGTATTCTAAGCAAGGAAGAGAGAGGAGATTGAGAGCGAAGAGGGAATTACAGTAGATCTATTGTAGGTTGTATCTCTTCATTTTGCTAGATAATATAAAAGGAAGGAATGGTTGTTTCTCCATGGATGTAGCCCAAATTGGGTGAACCGCATATATCTATGTCTCTCTTATTTTTATGTGTTTTCTGTTTTTGTATTTCTCCAATATTTTATGTGTTCCATTGCTCTATAATATATATTTTCTAGCACAATATATATATATATATATATATAATATATATATATATATATATATATATATATATATATATAAGCAGTTGGTAAACATAACAATGAACATGACAACTAGTAGGTTGGCTAGCTTTTGTTATAATAGGTGTTTGGTTAGAAATTCTTCAGGGTTCAAATCCCACTAGCCGCAACTATTTTATTGTTTTTAATATAAAACCTCCTGCTTATGCATTTATGGTATCAAAACCATTTCAATCACTCATTTGAATGTTAACATATGGTTTGTTTTTTTTCCCACCATGTACACTGGGTTGGTTATTATTATAACCACCACACTTTGTCTTATTTGGATTTACAACAATATGTTTTCCCAATTGACATAACAAACATTCCTTTTATTGAATTTGGTTGGTATAAAGTTTTGAAATATGGTTTTATAATCCATACTTGTTTTATATGGATATTTTAATATATAAATATATATATTTTGGAATTTGTTTTATATTAGGATTTAATATTCTATATTTTTCCTTTTGTCTTATATGGGGATTATGTTAATATTTTTTTTTGTCTTTTTTGCAAAGCTATGATACCAATAATACAATGCCATGTTTCATTGGCCAATTGGTCAGTCAACTGCCATGTATGCCTAATGGGTCCCATTTTGTGTAGCTTTGCGAACTTCTGACGATGATAAGTTGGTCATATAGACTCGAATTTGAGTGTTGTTTGCACCACTAGATTCAAAATGAAAATATCTATGAGTTGGAATTAGTTTCAATGAGAGTTGAAGACTTTGATTTTTTAGCCTTTCTGGAGCCACCTGGATCATTCCTCGCCATTGAGGAGCTTTTGGTCCTCCAAAAGCATGACATTATTTGTAATCTGTTGTACTCCATCATTTGCACAACAATTTCCCTAACATGATACACTTCCTTCTCCTTCACCTTTGTTCTTCGGAGCCATAAGTGATGAATTGACACCTTTATCCTGTAGTACATCTTTGCAAAATACATGTTCTCTTACAAGACCAAGGATTACCCAAGAAAACCCCATACTTTTCAAGATTTTATAACACAGTCTTTCGTAAAGTGTACATCATAATAGATACCAATACCCCAACTATCAATAAGAGAGGCCAAAAGATCATCATGTTGCTTTCATATGTGATGGAAAACAAATAATCACTTTTACAATCATTTCACAACATGTGACTTACAAAATGCTAACATGAAAAGCTACTATCTCTAATAAAACCATCTCCCACTCATCAAAGTGAATGGATCATCTGGAGTTGATTCACTTGTCGAAAAGCTTCACCAGTTGATTCTTGCACAGGCACTTTGTCCTTCTTGAGATGTTGCTTTCGATGGAGTTCCCAATATGTGGTTCTATGATTTCCACCTCTGTTGCAATGATTGCAAAAAATATTCTTCCTCCAAACCTGATTAACCTTCTTCCTTCCCTGGTGTGGAGAAGGCCTCTGTTACGAGCACAAATTGTATAAAATAAAATAACATAAATAAATATAAATAAATGTAAATACTAAATAATCAAGTAATGATTATGTTAAGTAGTCATGGTTAAGTGGAAAATGCATGTCTTAAAGACATGCCCCAGGCACGAAAGGACACCTGCTTAGGTAATATATGCAGGTCCTCATTGTTAAATTATACATCACTTCCATATATATATATATATATATATATATATATAATATAATATATATATATATACTGCAAATACCTCTTGTGTATTTTTACATTAAAGCTAACAAGCTATACGTTTTGTTGCTTTAGTGGTATCAGAGCCATGCTGCACAATATAACTATGCGAGTCTTTGAACGTTGTTCGCCACACAATATGCCATTACATTCACGTCCTGAATTCTTGGAGAAGTTTAGTAAAATTCAAGAAGCATTTCAACATTTAGAAAAATCATATGCAGAAGTTAAAGCATGTCGAAAGGAAATCGATAATAAGGAAGATAACAGTGACAGTGAAGAAATGAAACAAGGTGAAGCATTAGATGATTATAATGTTGAAGATGAAGATGTTGCTAAAAATGATCAAGATGATTATGATGAAGTTGATATAGATGAATATGGTGATCTAAATCAAGATGATGTGGATGAGGATTATCTTGAGAAACAAGGTGATGTACAATATCATAACAATGAATAAAATATTGTTGTCAAAATGCAAAAAGTTGAAAGGAAGAGTGAGAATTTTCGTCTGTGGACTTATGAACCAAGGTATGTTTATTTTTGTGACTCAAAATAATTAGGAAAAATATGCTAATGATTGGGGAAAAGAGGATCTTGGACCAGACGAGATTTCACGCTATGTTGAGGCACCGAATGTGAATGAATCCTATGCTGACACTATTCATGACATGGAGGAGGTGTTGCTTAATTAAGGTGAAAGTGGTGGAGGAAGGTCCGTTCAACTTCACATTAAAATAGGCTTATTAGGACATTATTCTGGGGGTTATAGAGATGGAGCTTTAGGTACCTCTACGTTAGGTGTGGATAGTGCCTATCCACACATTCAATATATCTATAAGTTTGATTGGATTGAAGTGGTTGGAGCAAAGAAAAGAAAATGAGCTTCCTTTGGGGAAAGGTTGGTTGGTGTAAAGGAATATTTTGTATATCAAATAATATTTCATAGTGTAAGAAATCAATGGGAGACCAAGAAAATATTTCGTGATTTCCTTGGCCTTTACCGTCAACTGAAAAATACAATTTCTACTCAAGGTAGGGGAAATATCCCTTCTCCATGGGAAATTGTTAAGAAAGACTCTTATAAGATATTTGGAAATGCTTCCCTTACTATCTTCAGTGAAAGAAGCGTGCTTATGAAAGAATTCTTACTCTCCCTTCTCCATGCTAGAAGTCCATTTGATTAAGCACCACCATTGTTTTGGTTTTGTTACCACAAAGAAATTTTCTCGAGTCACCTGCTAGTTTGGAAGGGCATGCACCGGCAAATATGTAGAGAATATCAGGAGAAAGTTTGAGTTTGCAATATCATGAAGGCCTGTCACTTGGGTCACATACTGGGTTCATTACCAATGATTTCAAATGCAGTGATAATGAGGAAAATTATGTTCTCGGGAAGACCATAAGGCTTATTGTTCAAGCCCATCCTCATAAATCTTTGAAACAATTATTGGAAGCAAAATACTATTCATGTGCAGGTTGTTACAAGAACTTTGATGTAGCAAAAATCCTGATGGAAGAATTTGTGAAAAAGCTTGGCTGGGGGACCCTTCGACTATGTGAATACATGGGATAATTATTCTTCTCTTCATGCCATTAAAATGAAACTGTAGTACTGCTAGCCTGAGTCCTGCAACATTGGGACTTTGCTTCTTGCCCTGTTTCTCAGTTAGCGAAGGTAATATCTTGGTTGTGGTCTGTGTGCTCCAGAGAAAAAAAAGAAGTGACAAATTTTTTTCTAAGAATGAGAGTGGATCGATCCGATTAGCCAAGTGATTGACTCTCAAGAATCAAGAAAGCCATGGAGTAGGGTGACACAACAGAAGCAACAACAGTTACAAATCTGTGCACCGTTCCACCTCCGCCTCCACCCAACGACTATGATACCTATGAAGGTCCTCCACCAGAGGAACTACCTGTTCCATATCTCGACTACCAGAACAAGAAAAAACACTCAAGCCTCATATTTCCTTGTCAGGAGGGTGAAGTGATGTGATGTGAGTCCTGCAGTTTAGTATTTCATTTGACCATCTCTGTTGCTCCACACTCCAATAATTTCAACACTGACAACGACATGAAGGTATCGCCATCGACCCCGGGTGGGAACTTGACATAGTACAATGTTGGGGGAAACGGCTCGAATGGGCACAATGATGTGATAGAGACAGTGACTCACAACAACAAAGTCACTATCACCGTCAAGCTGGTATTAGTAGAGAGAAAGGTCAATAGGTGTGGTTCGATTCATAAGCGGTTCAATTCATATGGGTGTGGTGTTGATTGATACGCCAGATTGATTCATACATATGTGGTGTCCATAACCATATATAGTTACTTTACAAATTACCCCATTCAGTGGAATAAACATGCATGCCTGCATTGAAGCATCGAACCAATCACATCCGAATCTTTTCATCTGAATATTTTCCTTGCTAACCAAGGGAGCCTTGGATTCACCTAATTTGATTTTTCTCATTTTTTCTCCTTCTCGACCAAGTAAGCAACATCCATCAAAATCAAAAACCCACCCAATTGGAAGTTGGACGTTAACATAATTTAATTAATTAAATTATTCTATCTAAAAAAAATAAAAATAATATATATATATAATATATATATATATATATATATATATAAAATATAATATATAAAAATATATATAAACCTAGCTCCAAAACAATATCACCAGAGAATTATACTTGTTAAGGTACCAGTGACCAATTATTAAAAATGACATGAGCCAAGTGAAGACAATTATTCGAGGTTATCAAAAGTAACGTGAGCTAAGCGAAGACAAATATTCGAGGTTAAAGTGAAGGAAACTGCCAACAAAAAACTTTGAGGACAAAGGTTTTGAAGGAACGAGCACTGTTACGAACATAAATTGTATAAAATAAAATAAACATAAATAAATATAAATACATGTATATACTAAATAATCACATAATGATTATGTTAAGTAGTCATTAGTCAAGTGAAAAGGAATGTCTAAAAGACATGCCCAGTCACGAAAGGAAACCTGCTTAGGTATATATGCAGATCTTCATTGTAACATTCTACATCACTTATACAATTATATATATAAAATAAATTATTACTATAAATACCTCTTGTGTATTTTTACATTAAAGCCAACAAGCTATAAGTTTTTCTGCTTCAACCTTTCACGTCTCATCCTCTTTCTTGTTGCCATCCTCTTCCAACACTTGGCAACAAAATGGTTATACAAGCCACAAAAACTACATGGTTTTCTATGCCACAATCTATGTTGTGTTGGGTATACGACCAAAGTCCCACATTGACTAGAAGTGGGGAGAATCATGGTTATATAAGGATGGACAAATATCTCCATTGGTATGAGGCCTTTTGGGGTAAGTCCAAAAGCAAATCCATGAGGGCTTAGGCCCAAAGTGGACAATATCATACCATTGTGG
>APFE030071475.1:109677-186346 GCA_000404065.3 Pinus taeda
ACCACGTATATCTGTGTCTCTCTTGTTTTGTGCGTTTTCTGTGTTTATATTTCTGCATTATTTCATGTGTTCCATTGCTCCGTAATATATAATTTTCTAACAACTGGTATCAGAGCCATGCCCTAAAGTTAGCCAAGTGGATGAATCCTCGGAATGCTGAACGAAGGTGGTGGGCCCCGGTAATATCACGATGGGATCCGTGGATGAGCTCAGTTAGACAGGCGGTGTGCTCCAGATTCTTCATGGATGTGTCCTGGTCCCAACACGGCAAAGAGGAGTTGACCTGGGATAGAGCAAGCTCTCGAGGTGGGTGGTGCTCCATGTAAGGCGTGTGATTCCAACACATTGGAGCGAAGAACCTTGGTTGGTAGAGAGTGGACGGATGGATAATCGTTTGAGGAGAGGCTCCATGGTCCTTTGTTCGAGGGGAGGATTGTTGGGTATACGACCAAAGTCCCACATTGACTAGAAGTGGGGAGAATCATGGTTATATAAGGATGGACAAATATCTCCATTGGTATGAGGCCTTTTGGGGTAAGTCCAAAAGCAAATCCATGAGGGCTTAGGCCCAAAGTGGACAATATCATACCATTGTGGAGATATGTGGTGTTCAGAGTCCTTACATGTTCATCATTAACAATGTGCTTGTAATCAAAATGAACATTATAATAACAAGACCTCTTATACCTTTCCTGGTTGTCTCTAGTGCAATCCTGTTGATGAGAGCTTCTCTTAGCTCTTCCTCTGAAATGTGCACTGTCATGGGAGGATTGTAATGTGTTCCCATCATCCTCTTTCCTTGACGGTTACGACAATTCCTTGGAAGCTTTTGCTACCTTCAAGCACTCTCCTTCAGTGTATCCCATGTAAGGAGTCTAAGGTCCGTTCCTGAAATGGGTACCTCAAGGCTTCCAATAGAAATAACATGATGTGAAAATGAAACTGAAGAAAGATCAACATTGTTTACCTTAGCTATTTTTTCTAAAGCAGGTGATGATGGCTTCACCAAGACTTCATTGCGCTTTAACTTTCCCAGGGCTTCTTCCGTGGCTTGTAATTGAAGCTTCAATCTTCGCTTATCCTTGTTTTCTTCTTGTAGAAGTCTCCTCAATTAAGCATTCTTTGCTTGAAGGATATGATTTATCTCCTCATTTGAATGATGAGAATATGATGAAAAAGAAGAATGTTCACTCGAGGAGGTAGATGGAGCATCATCCTTTTCTCTTTCTCTCTCCTGTTCCTCTCTCACCATGTTCTCCTCTTAATCTTCATACATTATATCTACCATGTTGGCCATCATAGAGATCTTTGTCATCCTCCATTTTCCTTCTTGTTTCAAATTTAATCATTCACACTTGGAATTCACATTAGCGAGAAGACCGCTCTAATACCAAACTTGATTCAGATTCTCTCAGCTATCAGAATTAACCAAGATCTTTTACTTATGTGATGTTAGAAAAATTGAATGTGAAAGAGTATGAAAAACCACATATGCATACTTTAAAGAAGAGGAAACATAATGACAGTCATCAAATCAAAGAACACACACAAGTTGATAACGAAGTTCACCCATTGTGGGCTACGTCTCCGGGCTCGGTGACAGGAGTGGGGATGCCACTTCATTAAATGCTACAAGATGATGATGAGTACATGGTGTATTATTTTTCATTACAAGGATACACTCCCTCAACTAAAGTGGCATGTCTCTCCACGAGACATTCTCCTATAGGAACTCTCACTCATATGGGCCCTCCTTTAGCATGAAAACATATCTAATTCTCACATGAAGTGGCATACACATATCTTCCAATAGAATGGTAAACAAATATCTAACAACAAAATCATCATCTCAGCAAATCAAAAGAAAGACATGGCATCACCACATCATATACTTCCACTTTCGGTAATGGCCTAGAAATGCACATCTCTGTTGAAGAAATGGACTACACCATTGAATTTGTGGCACAAAATCGTGTCAAATGACTGTAAACTCGACCCATTTCTAACACTGTCGAAATCTAGACTCTCAACATTCTCAAAGATTCCTTATCACTAGTTGAGTGGAATTTGACTGCTCAAATGACAAATCTAACTTCACCACTATTCTCCTTACAAAAAACTGAGTAAAATGAGTATAAAGTCGGCTTGGTTCTGAACTATCAAAATTTGGCTCTTAGGGAATCTTTTAGATTCCTCATGATTCCACAAAGATTCCTCTCTACAATTTGATTGAAGATTTTCTACTCAAATGAAAAATATGACTTCACCATTATGCTCCTTGCCAAAAATTGAGCAAAATGAGTATAAATCAGCCTGGTTCTAAAACTGTCAAAATTTGGCTCTTAGGAAATCTTTTAGATTCCTTTCATATTCTCCTATGTCAGGTTTCTGCTCCTCGGTTTTTGTGCCCCCTTAGGGTTCCACCTATGCAAGTTGACTGAAGATCTGCTGCTTATATCTAAAAACCAATCATGTCATCAGACTCCTCATGAAATTATGGTTCACTTGAGTATAAACTTGGCATTAATCTGACACTGTGAAAATTTTCCTTCTAAAAAATCTTGTAAATCCTTCATTGATTCTGCATGAAATATTCTAGAGAATATTCCCCTATAATATTCTCTGCCTCAGTAACCATGCCCCACCTGGCCTGGGGTCTGCGCAACCCTAGTTCTGTAGCTCCTCTCTGCTCCCCATTGGTCGAATACAATCAACATGAGTATATATATAAGCAAATGGTGAACATAAAAATGAATGCAACAATTAGCAGGTTGGATGATTCATTTTGTTATAATAGGTGATTGGTTGGAAATTTTTCGGGGTTCAAACCTCACTACCCACAACTATGTTATTTTTTTAATATAAAACCTCACGCCGAGGCATTTATTGTTATGAAACCAGCTCACAAAAAGATAGAAAAGAGAGATAAATGCCTTAGAATTGAGCCTCTTCGAGGGGGCAACCTCCTTTACATTACACAAATGAACAATTCTTGGATGATACAAATGAAAGACCTTCTTTCTATATATAGGGATCTAAGGGGTCATATATAATCAGCGACGACATAACAATAATAATGTAGGGCACAATAATAACAATAGTGGCTTTATTGGGCACAATAATAACAATATGGGACCACATGGGTACAAAATATAATAAGGTTGTACTAATAAAAAAGGGGGTACACTAGTAGTATAGGGGCTAACATGCCCCTCTCCTTCAAAAAGTGTTGTCCTCAATGCTTGAGTAGTTCTTGATGCTTCTGTATAAAATTCTTGTCCTTCCATGTGAAATCTTCAACAGGTAAGTTCTTCCACTTGATGAGATGCTTTGAAATTGATCAATTTCGTAGTTATCGACTTCTCGACTCTGTAAATGCTTCAGGTTCCAATATGCTTTTTCCTTCCTTGTCAAGTTCTAGCAATATTGTTGGAACTGGGATATTTGGAAACTTTTGAATGAGTTCCCACCTTGCTTCGCCATTATTCCATTCATACCTTCCTTTGTTTATCAAATTTGGTTGGATAATTGTACCAACCTCTACCATTTCTACAACCATATGTTCAATTTCACTCCTTTGGACATATGGATATCTATAAGGCTTGACGTTTGGAGGAACGCATCCTGGAATAAAATGAATAGCATGATCATGATCATGAATACGTGGGAGACCTTTGGGAGTCTCAAATACCTTGGAATGATTGTCTAAGACTTTTTGGAGATATGGAGAAATACATGATTTCGATGTGCGAACAATTAGCAAACATAATTGTGCAATTAAACCTCGTTGTTCTTTCTTTAGAAGCTTTGTCATTCCGTAATAGTTGATTATCTTTCCTAGTTTCCCTATGATACCCCTTAATTCAAGTTCCTTTCCTTCCAAAGAAAATTTCATAAAATGTTCTTGAAAATTAAAAGCTATTATACCCAAGGATTGTAGCCATTGGACTCCTAGTACAACATCAGCACCACCCATTGGAACAGAAAACATTGGGCTATCCAATACATATTCTCCATTGGATAACTTGATATTATGGCACTTTCTAGAGAAATTTATGGTTCCTCCACTTACAACCATCACTTGACACTCTGGTGCTGGATCTAGGAAACAATTCAAGTCCTTGGATATATTACAATTAATAAAATTATGGGTATTACCCGAATCAATCAACACTATTACCTTTTTCTTCTTGATATGTCCTTCTATCTTTACAGTTTGAGGAGTTGTAATTCTGACGAATGCATTACAAGATATGGTGGGATTCATTTCTTCTTTCTCTGGGGTTGGTTCCTGGTGAGTATCCTTTTCTTTTGATGTTTCTTGATACTTTTCTTCTTGATATTTCACTGTTTGAACCTTCTTCTTCTTGATATGTCCTTCTATCTTGAGAGTTTGGGGAGTGGTAATTTCTTCCATTGCTTTACAAGATATGGTCAGATTCATTTCTTGATGCTTGATGTGACCTTTCACTTCTTGAACATTTTTCTTCTTGATATGTCCTTCCTTCTATCTTGATAGCTTGAGGAGTGGTAATTCTGGCCAATGCATTACAAGATATGGTTGGATTCATTTCTTCTTTATCGATGTGATATTTCACTTCTTGAACATTTTTCTTCTTGATATGTCCTTCTATCGTGAGAGTTTGAGGAATGGTAATTCTTGCCAATGCTTTACAAGATATGGTTGGATTCATTTCTTCTTTCTCTGGGGTTTGGTCCTGGCACATATCCTCTTCTTTTGATGTTTCTTGATCCTTTTCTTCCTCCTCTTCATACTCTATGTAAAATATTTTCTTCTCAGCACACTTATGACCTTTAGTGCATTTGCTATCACAATTGTAACAAATCCCTTTTTTTCTTTTCTCTTCCAATTGTTGTGGTCTAACCCTTGTAGGTTGTGGAAGGCTAGGAGAAACAACACTTCCATTATTATAGTTGTGAGGGGTAGACTTCCTTGTTGCCATAATTTTACTTTCCACTATGTAACAAAACCCTTTTACTTTTTCCAATTGTTGTGGTGTTGCTCTAAAGGAGGTGTTGCTCTTTGTATCCTCATAATGTGCTATCATTTCCTCCATGAAAATTGACCACGTAACAAGTTGTTTACGAGAAAAAATTCCTTTATACCATAAAAATTGATCTCGTTCTAAATATGAAGATGTAATACATACCTTTTGTAATAGTGGTACACCATGTAGATCAAAATATTGTTCCATCTGAAGTATCCAATTTACTGGATCCTTTCCATCAAACTTCCTCATCTCGCTTTTTCTTGATTTTAGGAGCTCAATCTTGAAATGACTGTAACTCTGTACTTTCGGATCTTTAAGTTTTGAAATTGCGACCTATAGTAGCCCTCTGCATCCTCTTTCCAATGCCACTAGTCTGATTGAATTTAGATTCTCCAAGAAAGAGTTATGCACAATCTCCCAACATGACCTAATTATATACCTTTTCAGATGAATGAACTTGTATGAAGTGCCACGTTTCACTGTTTTGACCTTAGGATCTAAAAAATATATATAGGACACTACAGTTCATTTTATTTTTGTAACTTCTTATAAAATTTCAATCTGATGCTCAAAACAAAAGTTATGACTATTTTCCCCAGGTCATCTGTTTGGAATGTAATTCAAGGGTCTGCAAAAAGACTGATTCCTCAGATCATATCTCCACAAATATTGCACGAAAAGCTTTGAAATTTGGCTTTGAGGTTCAACACAATTTCTTCTCAAATGGGTTTTTTTGTAGCTTTAGAAACGTCACAAAAAAAAAAGTTATAACACAAATTCCAGGATGACCTGTTTGGAGCAGCGAAACCCTAGAATCCAAAGCTCTGATACCAAATGTTATGAAACTAGCTCACAAAAAGATAGAAAAGATAGTTGAATGCCTTATAATTCAGCCTCTTTGAGGGGGAAACCTCCTTTACATTACACAAATGAACAATTCTTGGATGATACAAATGAAACTACCTCCTTTCTATAGATAGGAGTCTAAGTGGTCATAATGTAATCAGAGCCAACTTAACAATAATAAAGTAAGGGCACAATAATAACAATAGTGGGCTTCTATGGGGCACAATAGTAACAATATGGGGACTACATGGGTAAAAAAATATAATAAGGGGGTTGTACTAATAACAATAAGGGGTTACACTAGTAGTATAGGGGCCTAACACATATTCTCATTTCCTTCAACACTTTCTTCATGCATAATATGGGCAACTGATTCATGCTTTTCTAGTTTATGATAATGTATCTTATTGGATAGTTCTCGGAAGACACACACGTTTTAAGAATTGCAGGTACTTTAGGAGGAGGTCTAGACTTCATCACCAACATCTGTCTTTCACCTCATCCACCTCAACCATCTCTTGGGCCACCCTCACCCTCACTAGTTTTTTTGTCACTTTTCATTGAAATTCCCCTAGACACATTGAAATGCTTAAGCAGAAGCTAATAAATCACATCTTAATCAGATTATACCCGTGGATTTCCTTACCATCTGATCCATGACAAACCTGACCAATCACCGTCAACCGCGTGTCGCATAGCTGATGTATTCATTTCAACGTTTGACTTTAGGTGCTTCAAATCTCCATCATTGATTTGTCTTGCTCAATCCAACAGTTATCGCGTCACTTGCTCGCCAACTAGCTTGGACGATATCCATCATCGATTTGTCTCGCTTGATCCAATGGCTATCGTGTCACCTGCTCGCCAACTAGCTTGGCCAATCTCCATCGTTGATTAATCCTTCATGATCCAACGACTGCTGCACAATCTCGCATGAATTCTTGCATGACCAATATCCGATCGAGAGTGTGCGAGAAAAGTGGTTTTCCTATGTTACATGTCACCCACTTAGGCTAATCGCATGAAATTTAGGAATACCGCTTACAGCTCTTAGGGTGCGCGAGATATAGCTTACCACATAAAAAGACCACTCCATCATTCTGCACGTTTTCCACCCTTCTGTCGACACATGACTTGAGGTGATCCATCCATCTATTAACTTAATCTCCTGCAATAAGATCTATGCCGCTCATCTTCCATTAATCTTGTTTGTTGATTCGACTGATCCAATGGTTCCTGTGCACTACTGCTTCATTACTTCTTCCTTTCACTGATTTTGATCTTCGATTTCTCTTTCGCTTGACTCCTTCCCAAACTTTTTTTTGCGTATTATTAAACGCTACCACTCCTGAGCTTTGATTTTGTTATTCAATTAGACTCCAACACTGTCCGATCATCACAATACTCCTCTGAGCACTGTCCTCTCTCAGATTCTTTTTGAATTCCTTGCACACTTATGTTATGCAAAATTACTCTAATCCACACACAGTTCATAATTCAATTACTCAATACACACCACGCAAACTTAAAAATTGCACTTTTGTATTAATAAATAAATATTTACACAATGATTTATTTCTTGGTTTGATCTTCTATATCAGTGGCATTTCCTATCACAAAATGCCTCCTAGGACCCTTCCACACCATCCAAACACTCCAGAGACCTTCTAGCCATCCTCAACCACCTTCCATCCACTTGTCACATCCACAAGAACAATTAAATTGCATGCATGATTTTACCAAAAAAACTAAAAAAGTGAAAACAGATTTAGTTTAGTTTCCTTGCTTACACATTAGTATGGTTTGATGCTCTTTACTTCTGTAATTAAGATAGCATCATTAGTTAGTGTTGATTTAGCAATTTTGCTTAGCATATCTGTTTAAATGGTTAATTAGGATACGGTGTGATTTAGCACTACAGGTTGTTTTCTTCATTACCACAGTAGTGTAGCTCTCTTAGAATAGATTTGCTCTCCTTCCATCAAAGAATCAAGCTTCTTCTGACTCTATAGAAGTCTGGCTTGGAACCCCTAGGGTCTCTCGCTAGATGAATAGTGACAACAGGTAGGACCTTCACTTTTACTTGTGCATATAGCATTGCCACCTCCAAGTTTGTACAAACCCTGTGTTGATAAGTAAAGTTGGTAGCCTAGGAGTTGCATCATCCTTACTGCAATAGTAATGCTCATCACTTTTTGGTGTCGTTTCTAGGGAGGTGTTTGAGTAGAATGTGATTACTGCTCTCTTTTCTTCTATTTCTAGTCTTCAATTTTCTTCCATTAGTTTACTTCTGCAAAACTAATCTAGTAGCTTCGTTTCTTTTAGTTGTCATTATCTGCTTTCCTTTCCATTCTGTAAGTAGAATTTCAATTCAGCAAGTAACTTTTCTTTCTATCAGTAGTTTTCATTCAATCAATAATTTCATTTCTAAAAAGTAATTTCCAACAAAAAAATCTTACAAAAACCAACCCAAAAACATTTCCTTTCATGCCTCGTATGAATAAGCAAAATTTAGGGAAATTCTTTCCAAATACCCCAACTACATCCAACAACCAAAATTCTCTCTTCTTTGGTGGTTGTGAACTGGAGGAACCTTTAGGTGAGAAACCTGAAATATTTGAAGAACCTACAGGGGAAGAACAAGAAGAAGAACCCATTCCTACTGAACCAATGGTTGAAAACTGAAATGATAGAGGGAATAGAGAGAGAGTTGAGGGTGCCTTCCCCATCAGGGAAACCAACACGGACACTAAGATGAAGAATATAAGCCCCTTTGCTCTACCTCATTTCCATGGCCTGACCACAGAGGACCCCGACACTTTCCTATTTTAGTTTTCTATTATATGCCAAACCTATGACTGTGCAGATGATGAGAAAAAGTTAAAATTGTTTCCATCTATCCTCAAGGGTGCAGCGTTGTGCTGGTTCATGGGTTCACCTAGAGATACCATCACAACTTGGGCTTAGATGCAACAAGATTTTAACAAAAAACATCGGGACAACTATAGGTCAAAGGATACTAAAGAAGAGATTTTCAGGATGACCATGGGCCAGGATGAATCCTTAGAAGACTATGAAGAAATATTCCAACTCAGTTACAAAAGGGCTAGGTGCACACTTGACCCCAAGTCACTAAAGTTGGTCTTGCTCAAAGGAGTTAGGGAAGATCTTCTAGATACCTTACATTTGTTAGTAGGAGGAGATATCTACTAATTACCCTATGAGGATATCAAGACTGTCTTTAGAAACCATTCTAGGGAAGCTAGTAAAAAGGGTAGGAGTAGTCAACCTATGGCCAGTACATCATCTTCAAACTCATCCATCAAGGGTGAAATTGGAAATAGGCTGGAAGATTTCAAAAGTGAGATGCTACAAACCTTTTCCTTGCAATTGGACACCATGAACATCAAAAGGAAGCAAGAGGAAGTAGAGAGAGCCTTGGCCATATTTTGCTCTAGATGCACCAGGAGGCATCCTAGGAACGAATTTCCATTGAACTGCATTGATATTTGCTTGGTCTGTGAAGAAAACGACTCTACAGACAAGTTCCCTCTTATACCTAGAATCAAAGTTGTATATGAAGGAGCTGAAGGGGTCATTGAGCAGCTTTTCTACATCAACCAAAGGAGACCTCTTATGCCTAGACCATACCAGTAGGGTATGCAAGGGTCATCCCATGCATATTACAACCCCAACCAAACCACAAGTATACATTCTTGGGGACCCCCTGCTCATCCTTCCTAGTCTACACCCCCTCCTTGGTCCTATGCATCTCGTTATAATTCCCAGTTAGCCAACCAGTCATTTCAACCTTACGTTCTACCACAACCTCAGTGGAATACCTCACTCGACGGGTGGAGGCCCCAATATAACAATGCTCCAGCTCTATTTCCTCCACCACCTACCCAACCACAACTCCTACACTCTGATCCACCCAAGAAACCCTAGATGCTTTCCCAGCCAAATCTGAACTCGAACAATATGCAGGCTCAACGAGTATACAATGGAGAGACATCATACCTAGCTTATGTTGTAGAAATCCAGGAGATCGACTTAAGATCTGGGAGAATTATCCTTGATAACCAACCTCCCTCTCCACATAGGGAGGTTGAGGAAGAAAGAGAGGAAAGAAACCTTAAAGTAAATCCACCCTTTCCTGAGAGATTAGCCCAACCACTCTAGCCTACCCAGAAGAAATTGAACTTTTGGGAGAATTGAATAATCTATGTGTAAAGACCCCCCTTCTCCAGGCAATAAAATATGTTCCCATTTACAATAAGTTGATTAAGGAGAAATGATTTAAGCATCCAGTAAGAAGAAAAATGGATGCCCCTTACATTAATGTCATTGGGCAGTTGTCTGACTTAATGCTGGGGTAAGTAATATGTCTGAAATATTTGGACCCTGGAAGCCTTGTAGTAGATGTGCACACCAATGGCACCATCATCCCACACACTCTGATTGATCTTGGGGCTGCCATTAATGTGATTACCAAGGACACCATGCTCAAGCTCAACCTCCAAGGGTCATTGAGGAAGACCACAACAATTTTGCAACTTGTAGAGCATTCCATAGTCACCCTTGAGGGAATTGTGGAGGATGTGATGGTTGCCATTGACTCCTGGGAGTACCTTACAGGTTTTCTAGTTCTCTAGCCTAAGGCTAAGCTTATTGGTTAACCTCTCATCCTTGGGAGTCCATGGATGGCCACATTCGATGCTTACATTAGCTGCAGAGCTGGGAAATGACCATCAAGAATGGGCATATGTCCAAATAGTTAGACCTAGAACCTCTTGCTCAACCTTCTCTAGAGCATGATTTACCTTTATGGTTGGAGGAGGAGGAAGAAGATGAGGTTTATTCCACCCAACTTTATGCTTTGGAAACAACTATAGGAGGAGGACAACCAGATAAGGATGACTTAATTGAACACCTGCTCCAAATTCCAACTCCTTGTTCATTACCATTAGAAGAAGGAGTAAGGGAAACCCAAAACGATCATCCAATTGACCTATGCTTGGATGATTCCAACCCACTCCATGTCAAAACCATAGAATTCAGCCTAGAGAAAACTTTGAAAATTAATCCATCTCTTTCTGCTCTCGAAGAGGAAAAGTTATGCGACATGTTGAGAGAAAACCTAGAAGCCTTCTCCTGGAGTTACAAGGAAATGAAGGGAGTATAGCCATCAGTGTGTATTCACCACATATAAATCAAAGAAGGTTGCAAGCTGGTCCAGCAACCACAAAGGAGGATGAATCCAACTCATAAAGCTATAGTCAAAGAAGAACTGCAAAAACTGCTAGATGCAGGATTCATTTACCCTATCTCCGACAGTGAGTGGCTCTCTCATTTAGTGTTAGGTCCCAAGAAAGATGGTAAGTGGAGGATTTGTGTTGACTACAAGGAGTTGAACAAAGCCACAAGGAAGGATAATTTTCCCCTACCTTTCATTGACCAAGTGCTAGATGACCTGGCAGGGAAGAAGTTTTTTCTTTCCTATATGGATTCAGTGGGTACAACCAAATGTAAATCTGCCCAGAAGACAGGGATAAGACCACATTCACCTGTCCTTGGGATACTTTTTCCTATAGGGTCATTCCTTTTTTCCTATCAATGCTCCTGTCACTTTCCAGAGAGTATTCTTGAGTATTTTCGCCGAATTACTACATGATGTAGTGGAAATTTATTTGGATGAGTTTACACCTTATGGCTATGATTTTCAGGAAGCCCTGACTAACCTAGGCAAAGTATTATACAAATTCATTGAAATGAACCTCTCTCTCAGTCTGGAAAAATGCGAATTCTTAATTACTGAAGGGACATTGCTAGGTCATTCAATATATCAGCAAGGATTGTATGTGGACCCACACAAAATAGCAATCATCTAAAGGGTCCCACCTATGCAAAAGCAGAGGGATGTTAAGAGTTTCTTGGGGTTAGTTGGATACTATCGAAGGTTCATAAAATACTTTAGCAAGTTGGCCTCTCCTTTATTTGGGTTGTTGGCAAAATATTTTGAGTTTATATGGTAAAAAGCTATGAAGAGGCCTTAGACATTTTAAAGGGTAGGTTAACCACTGCACCAATTCTTCAAGGGCCAAATTGGGCCCTCCTTTCTCATATTCATGTTGATGCCTCACACAAAGCCATAGGAGCAGCCTTAGTTCAGGTAGAGGAGAAATTGCCCTATGCCATTGATTTTATTAGTAAGAACTTGTCAAATGTTGAGCTAAATTATACTATGACCGGAAAGGAACTCCTTGCTGTTGTGCATTCATTAAACAAATTTAGGCATTACATTATAGGCTACCAAACATTTGTGCATACTGACCATGCTGCAATCAAATATTTAATGAACAAACTAGATGTGAATGCTAGAATTATAAGATGGTTGCTTTTATTACAACAATTTGATCTAACTATTGTTGATAAGCCTGGTAAGGAAAATGTTGTTGTAGAATTTCTATCTAGGATGAATCTGCCTACCTCATGTGAAGAAGGAATGGTGGATGACCAGTTACCAGATGAGCATTTGTTTGCTATTTTAGTTCTCTCCCCATGGTTTATTGATATAGAAAACTATTTGGTATCAGCATAGTTCCTACCAAAGAAAAGAGCAAGATAGTCAAGAAAAATTTCCCCTTCACCTGGATTGCAGGAAATATTTTCAAACTTGGCCTAGATCAAATCTTAAGAAGGTGTGTAAGGGAAGATAATTTTTTTGACATCCTTCTGACCTGTCATGATGGGCCTTGTGGAGGTCAGTTTGCAGCAAAGAGGACAACATTCAAAGTGTTACAAGTGGGCTATTATTGGCCCACTCTGCATCAGGATGTGAAAAAGTGCATTAGTCAATGTGATCAGTGCCAAAGGATGGGAAAGCCTACTTCAAGAGATGGAATTCCCCTACAACCTCAAGTGACTTTCGAGCCATTTGACAAGTGGGGCATGGAATTCATTAGGCCTGTCAACCCTCCTTGAAAGAAAAACAATACATTATTGTGTGCATTGATTATTTAACTAAGTGGGCTAAAACCAAGGCGATTAACGCATCAACAAAAGAGAAGGTGGTTGAGCTCCTAATGGAGAACGTATTCTACAAATTTGGGTACCCTGGAGAGTTAGTCACAGACCAAGGCAACCAGTTTACCTCCAACATGATTGAAGAACTACTCAGCCATCACAAAATCAAGCATATGACCTCCACTCCTTATCATCCACATGCTAATGGGCAAGTGGAGGAGACCAACAGGGCATTGGAGAGTATCTTATCTAAGGTAGTGAGCAGTAGTAGGAGGATTGGGCAGAGAGACTAGTTGCGGCCACCTAAGTCTATAATACAACATGGTAGGCCACCACTGGATTTACACCCTATGAGCTGGTCTATGGGAAAAAGGCTTTGCTGTCCACTAAGTTTCAATATAACACATTGAGGATGGAAACCCAACTAGATTTGGATCTTAGTGATGCATAGAGAGAAATATTGTTCCATTTGAATGGCTTGGATGAATTCAAAATGTAGGCCCTCCCACATACAGATATAGTTCAACATCAGAGGAAGATATGGCATGAAAAACATATTAAGGAGAAGCATTTTCAAGAGGGTGATTGGGCATTGTTATATGATTCTAGGTATAAAGACTTCAAGGGCAAGCTAAGGGCAAGATGGCTTAGACCTCATGTGGTGGAAAGATGCCATGCTAATGGTTTAGTGCAAATCATAACTATAGATGAAGAAGCCATTCCATTGCTTGGTATTGGACAGAAATTGAAAATGTACAAGAGGCCTTATCAAAACAAGAGCTCATTGACAATATATATAAGACAATGATGATGGTGGAGCAAGTTCCAGCTCCTCCCTCATCAGGTCACTAAAAAAGAGAAAAAATATTAAGGATTCAGGTGAAAACCTCCATGAGGTGCCGGAGTCCCATCTTTGGGTTGAAAACCTCACGAGGCGGCCCAGTGATAAAAAATAATAAAAAAAATAAAAAGGTCCTCGGGTGAAAACCTTCCTTGAGTCGTCCAGGCCAAACATTGAGGGTGAAAACCTCTTTGAGGTAGCCTAGGTGTTTTTCAAAAAAAAAAGAGAAAAAAGACATAATTTTTATTTGCAGGTGGGCGAGAAAGACAATCAAGGAGAAAAGAAAAGATCCAAAGGGAACCCTGCCTCACATATATTCATCTCCTCCACTCCTTACCATGCATCCCTCCATAAATTCCATTACTTTTTTCACTTCATTGCTTCAATTTAGGCGAAGACTGAGTTTTCTACAGGATCCCCTGAAAACCTACTGGATGATCCTGCAGGTATTACAATGGCCCAAAAAACCTATAGGAAGAAATCTAAGGGTGAAGGGTAGGTTGGATAGATCCCCCAAATTCCTTCTAGACATGATATAACCCCTCACCTCATACATTACCATCATCCCTACACTCACCATTCAAAACAAAAAAAGATTAGTTTTTTCCAGTTATGAGAAAAGAAAAGAAAAAAGGGAAAATAGAGGAGAGTAAGAGCATTACCTAAATGTCCCTTTCTCCATGCATGCTCCTACTCCCTCGGTCCATTCATTGCAGCATCCTCCCAACCCCATCCAGCAACATGATTAAGAGACTCTAAGGGAGAAGCAGCTACAGGACATCCTGTAGGAAATCCTGTAGCATCCTATCTCACATAATATCAATCATTAGCTACAGGTCTTCACTAGGATGATCCAGTAGCTCCACAATAGTAGCAACATTATATCTTCAGTCACAAACACTTGCAAAAGCCAAGAAAACATTAGTAGACAACAAAGGAGGAAGAAGAATGACCATGCAACAAATAAACAATGCATCACCTCTAATCTTCGACAACTGCATCATGGCATTGAGACCATAGGTAAGTATCCCACTCACTCACTCATATGCATCATTTGATCAAAAGTTGTAAGGGTTATGAGGTAGCTGGTTTATAAGTGAAAAGGTGGCCAGTTAACTTGGCCACCTTCGTTCAGTCATCACATACAAAATCGGGTGTCCTCTCACATGTAGCTACAATCAACTCAAAGACAAAGGAGAAGTAGGACAAGAAGTGGTTAACTACGAATCTACGAGGTGGGAGTTGATTATGAGGAGTGGGAATGATGAGGTGGTAGTGGGGACCAACATCCAAAAATGACAACGTACCTCTGTTGGCAGCACACCGCCTCACCTAGAAAAGCCATAAAGGGAAACAAAACATTGTTTACATGCATTCATGCATTCCACCTCCTCAAAACTCCCTAACTCAAGTCTCTCTCATAACTCTAGCCACCCACCAGAAGCAAGGATCCATTGTTTTGCAAGAGAATTTCTACAGGAGCATGCACAGGAATTCCTACAGGATTTGTCTACAGGATACACAGAGGTAGTCTATAGGATAGGCAGAGAGGGGTTCAAAAGGGAATATCACAAGAATTTTCCAATGCCACCATTCTAAAGAGGTAAGATCTAAAAATCCATCCCATTTACAAGAAAAAGAACTAGAAATTCTCTAAAAGCTAGTAGATATAATAACTGTGGGAGGTGAATACATACACAGGAAACTCTGTTTTCTCCTGAATTTAAAACTCTTGTTTCAAACCTCTTATTTCCTCCTCAAGCCTTACAAGCAAGATGACAAGAGGGTTTAATAGGAGAGAACCTACAAACACTGTGAGGATACAAAAACACCCCCAAGTTCTTGAAATCTTTATAAGACACCAATGGATTGGGTTTTTTGAAAAATTCACAGGGAATGATGATGAGGTGGCTCAAGAATTTTCTCATTCCCTCGCTCCGCACAGCAGAATCCATGCCACTGTTATAGTTATAGGGCTCACTATAGATCTCACCCCAAAGCTTATTAGTAGGGTTACCACACTTCCCCTGGATATTCCATGGAGAAAAGAAGACAAAGCAGGCAGTCAGGTGGAAAAAAGGAAATTCCTTTTAGAAGGTGAAGAACCCACAAAGGATAAAAATTGAGTAAGGAAGGAGGTTCTACCATACCCATGGAGTGAGGTAGGTTACCAACTCATAAAATATATCTCATGTGATGGTAGATACAGTGTTGTTTATGGCTACCATTTTAGGTGCTTGAAGAATTAAGATTTGGGGTAGAAACACCAGTTCACCAAAGACTCAACATACCTTATTTCTTGATGTGATCACTCATAGACTCTAGCAACAAATTAAAGGAAGGTAATTCCCAAAAATTAGCTTACCATGGGTTTATCATGATCCTCATTGAGGATTCCCTCCAAAACCTCAGGATCCCTATAACATGGTTAGTCTTCAGAGACTTACCAGTAGAGGATGACATCAGAACCCTCACCTATGATGTTAGTATTTCTGTCAGTGAGGAGGAGGAAAAAAAAGAAGAAGAAGATATAGAGATAGATGGGGATGAGATGGATGAAGAAGAAAATAATACAGAGGAACATGAGGAAATAGAAGAAGAAGGGGGAGAAGAGAATGAGGATGATGCTGAAATAGAGGAGGAAACGAAGGAAGAAATTGATGGAGATGAGAAAGAACATCGAGAGGAAGAAGATAAGAAAAATGTAGAAAAATAAGGCATTGAAACAGAAGGGGAAGAACACAAGGAGGAGTCACCTAGGGTGTCTCCATAGGCCCCTAAGAGGGAGGTAACAGTTGCCCTCACTGCTTTCAGCACCCTAGTCAAGAGAAAATGGAAAAGGAGACAAACCCCTTTATTTCAGAACAAGAAAGAGCACAAGAATCAAACAAGGAAAGCCACAAATATGAACAAAAATCCCTATTGAGATTGAATATTCCCCAACACCAAGAGACAAAATGGCTTCCCCTAAGTCACCAATCACCTATGTAAGGAGGCCTAGTACCAAATCAACTTCCTTAAAGGGTAAGGCCATCCTATAGGATCCATAGAAAAAACTACAAGAAGCACAGAAATTGGAAAGCAACGTAGGGGAGGAGCAAGAAACAAAAGAGGAAGACCCTGAAACAAAGGAGACAAGTCCCCAACCTAACCTAGACTCCTACTCCTGGTTTATTGAAGGAGGCAAGGTAATACGTAAAAAATTTGACATCCCATTGTTTTTCAAACTTGAGAAGGAGAGGGCCAGAACCCATAGATGGATGTAAATCACCAAGTCAAAAGGGGTGGAAGAAATTGGGCACATGTAAGAGAAGCTCAAGGAAATGGGCAAAGAGCTAAGTGGCTTAAGGGACAGAGAAGCAATAATGAGAGATCAACTAGAGAGGCAAAATGCATGGCTGAGGGGACAACTGTAGGAAAGGGAAAACCAACTAGCATGTATGGGCATCCTCTCCTTGGAGGCCATTTAGTGTAGGATTCCAGCTAAATCCTATGCTATTTACCTTAGAGAACAATGGTTGTAATTTAAAATTAAAACGCTAGCACAAAGGGACACCATGCCATTTTAGAACTACAGGCAGTTTATTGATATTTTTTATCAAAGTACAATAGAAGATAGGGCCAAAATGGCTGAGTTTTACTTGCACAACATGGCCCTCACAACATGAATGTTTTGGATCCTAATTCTGAGCTAGGAGATCTATAATTAATGGCTTTGGAATCATGGATGAACCATGAGGATTCAAGGGTTGCAGAGATGAAAATAATATTGGCTAGAGAGAAAAATGAACCTATTTTCATCAGAGCTAAACAATCAAATCCCATGGCCCTAATCAGCACCCATAATCTAATTGCAAATGATCCTCAGCTGGCACCTAGATATCTTGCTACCCAAGAGCAAGCAATTTCACATTTTGAGGATATGTTTAGGCTACTAGGAGATGATAGTATACATGCCTACTTAAGGAGATGGAACACACTGCCATACAACTTGAAGATCAGAGAATATCACTTCCCTCAAAGGTTGAGAGAGGGACTCAACAGGACACCTATGTATAAGAAATCAATGTGTTATCTCAAAATCAGACCCTGGAAGGCTGCAGACCAGGAAGACTTCAAGTAACTATTTCAAACCAATCTTTCAGCTAAGGCTTAGCCTCCTTAGCCTGAGAGGGCTCTCTCAAAGGATTAAAGGTTTTTGATTATGATCAAGATGGCTAGCTCTTGTGAAACAAATAAAAATGAAAATGGTGGAAATAAAACTAACAAGTATCCATTGGGATTATGGAGTCATATGTGGTTTAGTATTCACAGTAGGGTTGGCTTTGCATAAAAGTCAAGGCATTCATGTTTCAACATATGTAGAGCACACCAAACACATAGAAGGCAGTTTATGAGTATATGAAGGAAATTAGAACACTGTAAGCGATTTCTAAGTAATCAAATACTCATAACACTATAGATAACATGAAAAGACAACAAAAGAAACTCATACATTGAACTCTCTATGATTCTTGAGAAGCACAAGCCAGTACCGTATTACCAAAAAAACAGAGTCTTTACATAAGCCAAATATCAGAGCTCTTTTTTTTTTATAAATTTCCAAGCCTTGGTACATTGCTCTTTCTTGTATATATAGAGTTCTTTTACAAGGCTGAGATTCCTCATCCAACATGAGGGGAACTCGAATTCTACTTCTTATGACACCTATTCAAATTCTAACTACCTATTAAAAGTAACAAACTACTAACTAGACTTTTTAGAGATCTAAGTCAAATAGGAGTCTAACTCCATATCATGCTAATAATAGCCTTAATTACAATAATTCTCGTTCTTGGACAAGTGGTATTTTCTTAGTTTGGCTGTGGTGGATGTTTGGAGGTCCATACTGGTCCTCGAATTCCCATCTCCTCCATTTGCCTGCAAAGTAGGGAACTGCCCCTGTTTAGCTGCCTTTGGTTTTCCATCAAGATATTCGAATCCAACGAACCATACCTCTCATCTTTGATTATGCAAAATATATCAAAATTCCACGTCCTTGATGTGATGTCAACCCTTTCCATGTGTGAATACAAAAGCTCCTCCAAGCTGTCTGACATATCATGGACTGTAGTAAATATGATCACTTTATAGAAAAAAGTTTAGAATTGGGTTCAAATATATATTTCCTCCACTTGTCTTGACCTTGTTGAAAGTTGATACCTTTAGATTATCCTTTGAAGATATTCCTTTTTCAAAATTTTCCCTCGGTCTCTCAAAATCTGTTGACTGAATTTGAATTATGTAGCTTCAGCAGTTTCGTAGCGCGCTACGAAACTACTATGTAATTCCCAAAACATAGTTTCACCCCAAAATTTTACTATTTTGAGCCTCTTGATATTTAAACATCCTTTTCAATTGCTCCAAGGCTTTTCAAAACTAAGTGAAAATGTATGATTCTTCAAGAAATATTGTGACGAGGAAAACCGTCAAAATTTGAAACATAACCTTACTTGATGTGTGACTTCTTTCAGGAGATTATTTCTGCTGGCTTAACTATAGCTTTAAGTCCTCAATTTGTTTCTTCATGACTCTGATCCCAATTCTCAGGTTTGTATTGACCTTTCTAATGAATTGCGCTTCCTTTATGGCAGGGACAATCCAGCTACGGAATTGAACATTAAAATCAACCACCTCGGGTATTTGAAATGTTTTGTCCTCCCATCGAGCTTGCATTTGGTTAAAATAAGACTCTTTGATTGCAAATTTCCTGGAAGTTTTCTTCAGTCTAGCAATTTCAAAGTTTTCCAATTCCAACCTCTGTTTCAACTCTTCCACACTATGTTCTTCTTGAAGGGTAACTGCTTTTCTTTTATCCTTTCCTTCATGAGGTTGTGTTGCCTCGCCTGTTTCATCTGCTCCTGGTAATATCTCCTGTATGTCTTTGAAATTCTCTGTTATGGGTCTTCTTGGTCTAAAGACAAATTTATCAACTAGATCATCGAACTTGAGCTTTTTCGAGGCTTTATTTTTCTTAGCCTTGTCTTTTCCTAACTCTATCACATCTTCTTGAACCAAGGGAGACTCTTCAATATCAATTGCCTGCAATATGTCATTAAGACTTCCCTTCGAAACCGGGATGTCTTCAGTCACCACTGATTTTCCCTTTTCTTTAGCTACCTGGCTCCTAGTCCTTCTTCTTTGAACTCCTTCACCTGTGCTTGACTCATGTGCACCTTCTTTGACCTGAGCTTTCTCTTTAAGGGACTGTTGGGGTGTATCCTGGATAGTCAGTGGCTGGGTGGATTCTCTTACTTGTTTCCTAGCCTTCAACTTTGAAAACCTCCTGGATCTTATTTCTGCCTTATGACCAGTCCTTGTTGGAAGATCTTTTACAGCTTGAGGACTGAGACCAGTCTCGTTCTTGAAACCAGACATGAATATGAATGTGGGCCAGTCCCTACCTACTCTCTGGAGTTCATGCAGAACAATCAACTTAACCAATCCATGGTGAAACAATGAATTCTCACAAGCCTCTTTCCTTAATTGCACCTTATCACACATTTTGCTTAGGCTACGGAACAAGAAGAAAGGTAAATCAATAGATGTCTTCCTTGTGAAATGCAACAGAAGTTTGAAATGATATGAATACACCTTATTGTATCTCCCTTCACAGGTAAGATACTTTTGTATGCAGGTAAGCAAATTGGCATACGAATCCTTGACATAACTCCTAGGAACAAATTTGTTTAAATCTAAGTTAAAGAACTCATGCTTCAGAAATTCTTTACATGGGTTCATATCAAATTTGAAATTCTTAAACCAAGTTTCTTGCCCTCTTGGAATCTCCGTAACTGTGGATATTATGTCTGGTGAGACCTGCAGTTCAAGCATACCAACCTTTGAATTCAGTCCTGTGAAATTCAAGGCAAATTCCTTGGTGACCTGTGCATGACCTCCCTGGAGTTTCTTGCAAAAATTCCAGCATCCAGCTTACTTGAATGCATGCTCAAATTCCCTGTTCCTCAAGGTTATGTCTAAACCTTCAGGTCCAGTCCTTAAACACCTGCCTGACATGTGATTCTTTCTCTCTACAGACCCCTCCATGAATCTCCAGCGGAATGATACGTTTGATGACCAGCTCTGTTTCAATCTTTGATCTCTACCTCGCTTGATAGCTGCCTCGCTTGATATGTAATGTATTCATATTAAACGTTTCTAGATTTGTCTCTTATGCAAAGAATGCAATCATGACTAAGACTGTGCATACCTGACCTTTCTTAGATCTTGAAATCAGATTGTACCAGAGTATCTAGCGACTGTAATGATGGAGATAAGCAGTTAGACCTAATATGTGGAGTGTATAAGCTGACAGTGGATGATGCAACCACAATTGGACTTGACAGATTTGGTAGTTGGGAAAGATTTGCTGCGGATTGCACGAATCTCCGATTTCATAGCGCAGTTAGTTAAAAATTTGAATTATGCACTACGAAATCACCTAAAACATGTTGCACTGCGAAACTGCTAAAAAGGATTTATGCACTGCGAAATTACCTAAAAGGCTTTATGGCACATAGTAACCTTTGAACAAAAATGGCACATGGTTATGAGACCGGTGATGAATGAGAATGCATATTTGACTCAAGACTCCTAAGACTCAGATTCTAAGGAAAACAAAAATCAAACTTAGACTAGCACCAACCTTTACCATCAAACTAATGTGAAAAATTTTGGCATTAGAATTCTTAAGTGATAACAGTGACTCCACTTGGGATAGTGTGCTCTTGTAGTACACTAAGAACTCGCAGGTCCAGTGCTTTATCTATTTTATGATTAACATAGATTTGCTTGAAAAGCATCTTTTTTCATCTTCTTGGGCCTTCACCTCGGGCTTAAGCTTTCTGTTAAGCTTATCATTATTTGAAACAAAAGAAACTGATAAAACGGGTATATACAATGTTTTGTGAAACTGATAGGATTGTGATCAGTAATAATGCTTTAGGAACCTACCATTGATAGGTCCTCCAGCATATGGTTTTCCATCAATTTCTTGCAGAATGTAAGTGTTGTTTCCATGAAAAGCAGAAATTTGATATGGGCCTTTCCACAAATTTTCAAATTTACCGTGCTTACCTTTTTCTTCAATTCTAGCTTCCCATTTCAACACTTTATCATGGATCTGAAAAGTAATTTCTTTGATCTTCTTATCAAATGTTCTCTTGATTTTGTTCTGACTTTGTTGATGATTTTCATACACCTCATTTCTTTTCTCTTGTAAGGCTATCAGCTGATTGATCCTTCTTTGTACAGCGTTTGGTTCCTCCTCCAATCCTTGAATCAACTTCATTACAGGTACTCCAAGGGATGTTGGAAATATGGCTTCAGCACCGTATACTAACTCATATGGTGATGTTCCAATGGATCTCTTTGTACAAATCCGGTCAACCCACAAAGCATATTTCAATTTCAAATGCCAAGCTTTGTTATTTTCCTGCAGCAGCTTCTTGATGATCCTTACAAGGATTTTGTTTGATGATTCAGCAAGGCCATTTCCTTGCAGATAATAAGCAGTAGAATGTCCAAGAGAAATGTGATACTGATGGAAAAAATTAATCATCTTCTTGGACTTAAAATCTTGAGCATTGTCAGTTATAATCTTCATTGGGCAACCAAATCTTGATAATATATTATTTTCTAAGAAAGAGATAATCACTGAATCATTTGCTTGCCTTGTTGGGACCGCTTCTATCCATTTGGTAAAGTAATCAGTGGCTGTGAGAATCCAATGATGCTGACCTGATGAAGGAGGATGGATTTCCCCTATAAAATCTAATCCCCATTGCTGGAAAGGCGCTTCAACATATATAGGAACGAAAGGCAATGACACAATTTTCCTCTTTCCTTCGAACACTTGACATTCATGACATGTAGCTATCTTTTTATAGATATATCTGAACATAGTTGGCCAAAAATATCCAGCCCTCAAGATCTTGTTTGCAGTAGCTTTCCAATAGTGATGTCCTCCACAATCTCCCTTATGGAATTCATCAATTACTTTATCAGCTTCTTCTTCAATGAGACAATTTAACAATATCCCTCCTGCATCTTTCCAAAACAAATTTTGGTCATACACAAAATATATTAAAGATTTCAGCTTGACAAACCGGGCTTTGGATTTTGAAAGATTAGCAGGGGCTTTATTATGCTGTAAAACAAATGCTACATCCTTGTACCATTCTGAAACCAAGAATTTTTCATTGATGTGGACCAACTCCTCTTCATTTTCAGAAATTTCTGAGATCTCTGTAATCAAGTTAATATCAAGACAGTCTAAACTTGATTTTGTCAGCAGCTTGGCTAAGCCTTGACCCTTTACCAACTTCGTGGGTTTAATCTCAATGTCATACTCTAACAATTTTGCTATCCACTTGCCCCTTTTTCCATCCGGATCAGCCTGTGTTAGAATATCCTTTATAACAACATTTGGAACGTAGGCAACAATGTGAGAATGCAAAACATAGATTCTGAAATCCTTTATTGCTTTCACCAAGGAATAGGCTTGCTTCTCTATGATATTATACTTCAGTTCAACAGTTGCAGATGTCTTGCTAAAGAAAGAAATAGGTTGTTTAGTACCTTGACTTCCCTTTTGCAGCGGAACTCCAACAATTGTATCCTCAAAAGCAAATGTAGAAATAAGGAATTCCTTAATAAAATCTGGGCTGATAAGTACTGGTGCTTGTGTGAGTGCCTTTTTGATCTTCTCAAAAGATTTCTTTGCTTCAACTGTCCACTTAAAGTCCACTCCCTTTTTCAACATCTTTGTTATACTCTTGACAACTTCAGCAAAGTTAGGAATGAATCGTCTAAAAAAGTTAACTTTTCCAAGGAAGGATTGAATCTCTTTCCTACTTCTTGGCAGCTCTAACTTTTTAATTGCACTAAATATATTAGGATCAATCCTAATCCCTTCTTCATAAATAATATGACCAAGAAGTTTGCCAGAAGTTAAAGCAAAAATACTTTTGGTTGGATTAAGAGAAATACCAAACCTTCTACATTTTAGCAAAACTCTTTCAAGGTGCTTCAAATGATCCTCTTCTCTCTTTGAAAAAATTGTGATGTCATCAAGATAAACCACCACTGATTTGTCTTTTTCTTCAGAAAAAGAAATATCCATTGCTCTCTAGAAAGTGGCTCCTACATTCATGAGACCAAAAGGCATCTTGGCATACATGAATGTTCCCCATGGCGTTGTGAAGGTTGTTTTCTCTTGATCATCTGGATGAATAAGGATCTGATTATACCCTGAGAAACCATCAAGCATAGACATCCTTTGAGAACCAACAATGTTTGGCAAAATCAGATCCATCTTGGGAAGAGGATAATTATCTTTCAATGAAGCTTTATTCAGATTTTTGAAGTCTATACAAATCCTGGTCTCTCCATTCTTTTTGCTAACTAGGACCAAATTAGCAAGCCAATTTGAGAATCTGATTGGAACAATAATCTTAGCATCAAAAATTTTTTTCACTTCCTTTTCAATCAATGGCATAAGAAGAGGATTAATTCTTCTTAACTTCTGCTTGAAAGGTTTTTCATTCTCCTTAATAGGAATGGTATGTTGTATAATTGAGGAATCATATTGTTTCGATCAACATAGCTCCATGCAAAAACATCAATGAACCTTTTCATCATCTCAACATATTTAGTCTTCATATCAGCTGAAAGAAATTTTGAAATCTTGACCATCTTAGGCACAACCCCCTAAATTGCAGTTTTCCACCTCTTCCTCATCAGCTTGTAATTTTGGGGCTTTGAATACATTGTTTTGATCGAACAATTTCTCAAGGGGAATGAGACCTTTTGGAATTAAATTGTTTTTCAATTGTAAGACTTCAGACTTCTCCTTTGATTCCATAAACATATTTTGCTGATCCATTTGAGTGCTCTAAAATTCTTTCTTTAACTTAATGAAATTCCTCACCTGCTGATCATCCTCAAAGACCTGCCAATTAATGATGTTATCTGGTATAACTGGTCTGTGAAAAACCTCCACCTCATATTTTTCAGAAGAGTGTATAGGAATAATAAAAAGGCTGGCAGAGACAGCAAGAGAGTTTGCAATAGAGTTTTGGTTTCTAGTTTTGATACTAAAAGTATGAGCCTGAAACTTTTCCAATATATCCAACACTAAGTTTCTATATGCCCTCATCCTTACATCCTTGGTTTGATAAGTACCTTCCACTTGCTTTATTATCAATTCAGAATCTCCACAAACAACAATGTTTCTAGCTTTCAACTTTAACAAAGCTTCTAAACCCAAAATCAGAGATTCATACTCAGCCATATTGTTAGTGCAATCAAAATTTAGCTTTTAGGAGAGAAACTTACTTTCTTGATCAGGACTTGTGATCCAAATCCTAGCTCCTGCCCCTTCTTTTCTTGTTGATCCATCAAAATATAATGACCACCAACCTGTTGTCTCATTTTCATCTTCTTGCTGATTTCCTTGGCTCTGGTTTCCTAAAAGCTTATCCTTTGATTCTTCTCCAACTGACTCATTGAAAAGGATGGCTGATCCGAGACCAGTGTCAAATGAATAAATGGGAAAGTTTTGTGGTTTATCTTTGCTGCTCACCATATAAGCCATTCTGGTCTCCTGATATAGCCTCCTTTGCTCACCAAAAATAGGGATAGTAGCATAGGTAAGGTCCATCTGCATCGTGCCCTTGATTTTTGCTACCCACGATCTTGAAAGAAGCATCCCAAACTTAGGTGGAATTTCAGCCACAACAATGTCCATGACAATTGTTTTCGATGGAATTTGTGTGAGACCCATAACAACATCTTTAATCAAACCAATGCATTGAACTCTTTTTGAATCAATGGAAAATAAATCCTTATATGGTCTAGTTACCTCTAATCCCAGTCTTTCCATGATCACCTTGGTCATAAGGTTACGTGATGCCCCTGAATCTAACATAGCATTATGTAAAGTCATATCATGAATGATAATGCTTATGTAGAAAGGAGGAAATTCTTCATTCTGCTCATCTTCAAGTCTTGGACCCAAGCAAATAATAGGATTATCTTCTTGTACATTTAAGATATCAGCTACTCCTGGTTGTGAATTGAGCATTTCAACAATCTTACTTCTGTATCTGTTTACCTTGAGGATTTCACTAAAGGGAACTGATATTTTGATTTTTACAATCTCACTCTCAAGGTTAAAAACAGAAACAGTCTTTTCAATTTCTTTAGTATGGGATGGAGCTTGAATATCTTTTTTGCCAGGTGGAGAATCATTTTTACCTTTAGCAACCTTTGAATTGTCCTTCTTATCTTCAATAGCCTTTGAGGCATCCATCTTTAGCTGTGCTTTGTTTGCTGTAATAGGCACGTTTATGTTCCTGAGATTGTACTGCTTTTGCATCTCGAAGATAGCATGCTGATAGCCCTTTAAATATTCTGAAGGTTCCTCCCCTGGTTTGATCATACTGAAATCATCATGTTATTCCTTAGCCAAGAAGATACCTAGCACTTCTTCATCAAAACAATGGATGGACTCCTCAGGGATTTCAGGTTCATCTTCATCATCAACTAAGTTTTGCTGGAAAGGAGGTCTTACTAGAGGATCTGGCTATTGATTCCTATTTTCTCTTGGCCTTTTCTGATTTTGAGGTCTCCTGAATTGAGGATTTCTAAATTGAGGTTCTTGTTGTGCTGGAGGAGCAGAAGTATTCCCAAGAGCCAACCGATCCACCAGTTTTTCCATGGTCTTCATCATTGTGTCAAACTTATCTTCTGGAGCTGAAGTGGAAGGCTTCTCTTCTTCTTCCAGTTTAGCTTTTTCCATCTTTGATTTCTTATCAGCAATCATGTTTACTTCCACTTTAATTGCATCGTTTTGCATGTCAGCAAGAGTAGCAGAATCCCTTTCTCTAAGTAACAAAGAGAAGTCAGAATCAAAGGCTTCAGCATATCTCAGTTGTGCCAAGGCACTAGGAGGCTTCAAATGAGCTAGAATGGAATTGCATATTTTATTAAACCTTTTGGAGAAGTTTTGGACGGTTTCATCAGGTGCTCTTCTAAGATTGTTGTATTCAGTGAGAGGACTGGATTAGTTCTGTTTCCCCACTTTCTTAGAAAACTATCTTTAAACTCTGCCCAACTGTGAATGCTCCCATCTGTAAGAGCTTTAAACCATTTTCTAACTTCTCCAATAAAAGTTTGTGCAAGCAATCTTAGCTTCACGTCTTCATCGTCAACTTCCTCTCTGTAAGCAAAATCATTAAATCTATCTACATGTTCTTCTGCTGTGATTTCTTCATCTCCACCCCATGTTGGAATTCTAGCAGCATATTTGGTAGGAAGGTCATGTAAACAGCAGGAAGGGCTAGTGGAGCATACCTAGTAGGTATGACCATAATTAATGGAGGAACAGTGATAACAGGTACTATAGGGATAGAGGAACCAGAACTGATATGAGATAGATTTCCTAGTGTCTGAGAACTACTAGGACTAGCAGAGGCAGAAGATAAAGTACTGATACGAAAAGGACTATTCGGACTTTGCAAACCACTGAAAAATGTACTCCAATTTGGAAGGGGTAGACCAGTTTTAGATTTGAATAAGAATTCAAAAGGATCAAGCTCTTTAAGTTTGTTTAGATCTTCCTCTTCTAACAATAATTCAGAAGTAACAACCTCCCAAAATTCCTCCTTTTCTTTTTGTGACACTAAGGATGAAGTATCAATACCTCTTTTTTGTAAATCTAAAATAATTCCAATAAGTTATTCTTCATTTTCAGACCTCAACAACGCCTCATGAATCTTATCATCAACAATTTTGTCTTCAGGACTTCTTGAAAATTTAGAGAGAAAAGATTTTGAAAAATATGGAGTACCTAGTATTTCGGTAAATCTTTGTCTGCTCCTTGAAATGGTGTTTAGATTGTCCATAGGGGTAGGTGGATCTGGGTCAGGATTGCTCCGTGTGTATCTCCCTTTTGAAGCCACCTTTTCGACCTTTGAAAATGTATGGAGTCACCAAGGTAGATTGCAGCCTCGAAAGTTCTTTTGAGCTCCTGCTACCTTAAGAAGTTTAGTCTCTTGATTTCGGGAATGATTAATCTTCAGACTCCCGGCAGATGCACCAAAATGTTATCTCAAAATCAGGCCCTGGAAGGCTGTAGACCAGGAAGACTTCAAGTAACTGTTTCAAACCAATCTTTTAGCTAAGGCTTAGCCTCCTTAGCCTGAGAGGGCTCCCTCAAAGGATTAAAGGTTTTTTATTATGATCAAGATGGCTAACTCTTGTGAAACAAATAAAAATGAAAATGGTGGAAATAAAACTAACAAGTATCCATTGGGATTATGGAGTCATATGTGATTTAGTATTCACAGTAGGGTTGGCTTTGCATAAAATTCAAGGCATTCAGGTTTCAACATATGTAGAGCACACCAAACACATATAAGGTAGTTTATGAGTATATGAAGGAAATTAGAACATTGTAAGCGATTTCTAAGTAATCAAATACTCATAACGTTGTAGATAACATGAAAAGACAACAAAGGAAAGTCATACATTGAACTCTCTATGATTCTTGAGAAGCACAAGCTAGTACTGTATTACCAAAAAAACAGAGTCTTTACATAAGCCAAATATCAGAGCTCTTTTTTTTATAAATTTCCAACCCTTGGTACATTGCTCTTTCTTGTATATATAGAGTTCTTTTACAAGGCTGAGATTCCTCCTCCAACATGAGGGGAACTTGAATTCTAATTCTTACGACACCTATTCAAATTCTAACTACCTATTAAAAGTAACAAACTACTAACTGGACCTTTTAGAGATTTAAGTCAAATAGGAGTCTAACTCCATATCATGCTAACAATAGCCTTAATAACAATCATTCTCGTTCTTGGACAAGTGGTCTTTTATTAGTTGCTTGTGGTGGATGCTTGGAGCTCCATACTGGTCCTCGATTTCCCATCTCCTCCATTTGCCTGCAAAGTAGGGAACTATCCCTGTTTAGTTGCATTTGGTTTTCCTTCAAGATATTCAAATCCAATGAACCATACCTCTCATATTTGATTATGAAAAATATATCAAAATGCCACGTCCTTGATGTGTTGTCAACCCTTTCCATATGTGAAGACAAAAGCTCCTCCAAGCTGTCTGACATATCATGGACTGTAGTAAATATGATCACTTTATAGCAAAAAGTTTAGAATTGAGTTCAAGTATATATTTCCTCCACCTGTCTTGTCCTTGTTGAAAGTTGATACCTTTAGATTATCCTTTGAAGATATTCGTTTTTCAAAATTTTCCCTCGGTCTCTCAAAATCTGCTCACTAAATTTGAATTATGTAGCTTCAGCAGTTTCGTAGCGCGCTACGAAACTGCTGTGCATTAGTCACCATATTCAGCAGTTTCGTAGCATACTACGAAACTGCTATGTAATTCCCAAAACACAGTTTCAACCCAAAATTTTACTATTTTGAGCCTCTTGATTTTTAAACATCCTTTTCAATTGCTTCAAGGCTTTTCAAAACTGAGTGAAAATGTATGATTCTTCAAGAAATATTGTAACAAGGAAAACCGTCAAAATTTGAAACATAACCTTACTTGATGTGTGAATTCTTTAAGGAGATTCTTTCTGCCGGCTTAACTGTAGCTTTTAGTCCTCAATTTGTTTCTTCATGACTCTGATCCCAGTTCTCAGGTTTGTATTGACCTTTCTGATGAATTGCGCTGCCTTTATGGCAGGGATAGTTCAGCTACGGAATTGAACATTAAAATCAACCACCTCGGGTATTTGAAATGTTTTGTCCTCTTACCGAGCTTGCATTTGGTTAAAATAAGCCTCTTTGATTGCAAATTTCCTGGAAATTTTCTTCAGTCTAGCAATTTCAAAGTTTGCCAATTCCAACCTCTGTTTCAACTGTTCCACACTATCTTCTTCTTGAAGGGTAACTGCTTTGCTTTTATCCTTTCGATCATGAGCCTGTGTTGCCTCCCCTGTTTCATCTACTCCTGGTAATATCTCCTGTATGTATTTGAAATTCCTTGTTATGGGTCTTCTTGGTCTAAAGACAAATTTATCAATTGGATCATCGAACTTGAGCTTTTTTGAATCTTTATTTTTCTTATCCTTGTCTTTTCCCGACTCTATCACATCTGCTTGAACTAGGGGAGACTCTTCAATATCAATTTCCCACAATATGTCATTATTCGAAACTGAGGTGTCTTCAGTCACCACTGATTTTCCGTTTTCTTTAGCTACCTGGCTCCTAGTCCTTCTTCTTTGAACTGCTTCACCTGTGCTTGACTCATGTGCACCTTATTTGACCTGAGCTTTCTCTTTAAGGGACTGTTGGGGTGTATCTTGGATAGTTAGTGGTTGGGTGGATTCTCTTACTTGTTTCCTAGCCTTAAACTTTGAAAACCTCCTGGATCTTATTTCTGCCTGATGACCAGTCATTATTGGAAGATCTTTTACAGCTTGAGGACTGAGACTAGTCTCGTTCTTGAAATCAGACATGAATATGAATGTGGGCCAGTCCATACCTACTCTCTGGAGTTCATGCAAAACAATCAACTTAACCAATCCATGGTGAAACAATGAATTCTCACAAGCCTCTTTCCTTAATTGCACCTTATCACACATTTTTCTTAGGCTACGGAATAAGAAGAAAGGTAAATCAATAGATGTCTTCCCTGTAAAATGCAGCAGAAGTTTGAAATGATATGAATACACCTTATTGTATCTCCCTTCACAGGTAAGGTACTTTTGTATGTAGTTAAGCAAATTGGCATACGAATCCTTGACATAACTCCTAGGAACAAATTTGTTTAAATCTGAGTTAAAGAACTCGTGCTTCAGAAATTCTTTACATTGGTTCATATCGAATTTGAAATTCTTACACCAAGTTTCTTGCCCTCTTGGAATCTCCGTAACTGTGGATATTATGTCTGGTGAGACCTGCGGTTCAAGCATACCAACCTTTGAACCCAATCTTGTGAAATTCAAGGCAAATTCCTTGGTCACCTGTGCATGACCTCCCTGGAGTTTCTTGCAAAAATTCCAGCATCCAGCTTGCTTGAATGCATACTCAACTTCCCTGTTCCTCAAGGTTATGTCTAAACCTTCAGGTTCAGTCCTTAAACACCTACCTAACCTGTGATTCTTTCTCTCTACAGACCCCTCCATGAATCTCCAGTGAAATGATACGTTTGATGACTGGCTATGTTTCAATCTTTGATCTCTGCCTCGCTTGATATGTAATGTATTCAGATTTAACGTTTGTAGATTTGTCTCTTATGAAATTAATGCAATCATGACTAAGACTATGCATACTTGACCTTTCTTGGATCTTGCAATCCGATTGTACCAGAGTATCTAACGACTGTAATGATGGAGATAAGTGGTTAGACCTGATATGTGGAGTGTATAAGTTGACAGTGGATGATGCAACCACAATCGGACTTGACAGATTTGACAGTTGGGAAATATTTGTTGCGGATTGCACGAATCTCCAATTTCGTATTGCAGTCAGTTTAAAATTTGAATTATGCGCTACGAAATCACCTAAAACATGTTGCGTTGCGAAACTGCTAAAAAGTTTTTATGCGTTGCGAAATTACCTAAAAGGCTTTATGGCACATAGTAACGTTTGAACAAAATTGACACATGGTTATGAAACCGGTGATGAATGAGAATTCATATTTGACTCAAGACTGCTAAGACTCAGATTTTAAGGAAAACAAAAATCAAACTTAGACTAGCACCAACCTTTACCATCAAACTAATGTGAAAATTTTTGGCATTAGAATTCTTAAGTGATAACACAATGCAAAGGTTGAAGGTCAATTGGATAGGCCTAAAAATCAGTCCACCACTACTCCTAGGGATGCTAGAAGGGAGAAAAGAAGAATAGGAAAAGAGGCAGTGGGAAGAAGTAGAAAGGAAAGCAGGCTTCTATGAACAAGAAGAAGAGACCACGATAGAGGCATGGGATGTTAGAGAGGCTACCAAAGACATGAAGGACATGGAAATTGACTAAGTTTCTCAGAGGATGAGAAACACTTTCAGTAGGGGGTGATGATGAGCCTCATCATTGGGTAATTATATGGGCCTTAATTCACCTCCTAGCTTAGTCAAACCAACTATTCTCACAACTTATTGCATACTTTTGACTATATTTTGTTTATGAGATGAGTTAGAGTTGGATATTTTTCTTTGTGGTATAATGTGCATTTAATGCAGGATTAAAGGATAAAACCAGGGAATTTTGGCAAAGACCTTGTGATGAGCGCTAATATTATAGCAAGGATGTTGCAACTCCTGGGCTACCAGCTCTACTTATCAACCCAGGGTTCATACAAACATGGAGGTGATAGTGCTATATGCACAAGTAGAAGTGAGGGTCCTACCTATTGTCACTATTCATCTAGAAAGAGACCCCAGGGGTTACAAGCCAAACTTCTATAGAGTCAGAAGAAACTTTATTCTTTGATGGAAGAAGAGAAAATCTATTATAAGAGAGCTACTCTACTGTAGTAATGAAGAAAACAACATGTAATGCCAAATCACACCATATCATAATTAACCATTTAAACAGTTATGCTAAGAAGAATTGCTAAATCAACACTAACCTAATGCTTCTATCTAACTTACAGAAGTAAAGAACATCAAACCAAACTAATGTGTAAGCAAGGAAACTAAACTAAATATGTTTTCATATTTTTGGTATTTTTGGTAAAATCAAGCACGCAAGGAGTCAAGCGGAAGAGCAAACGAACATTGAAATCAGGGAATGGAGGATGTAACGAAGAAACAATGCATGGGAACCATTGGATTAGTTGAATCAATGAGAAGTATAAACGAAAGATGAGCGACGGAGATCGTATCGCAGGAGATTAAGTGAATAGATGGACGAATAGGATTAACAGGAGATGAATGGTGGATATCTTTTCATGAGAGATGAAGTCAATAGATGGATGGATCACATCAAGTCACGTGGTGATAGAAGGAAAAAATGTGTGGAATGATGGAGCAGTCTTCATAGGTGGTAAGTAGTTTTTCGCATGCCCTCAATGCTGTAAGTGGAATTCCTAAATTTTGCGTGATTAGCCTAAGTGACACATAGCATGAGAAAGCCACTTTTCTCTCATGCTCTCGGGCAGATATCGGCCATGCAAGAATTCGTGTGAGATTGTGCGATAGCCGTTGGATCATGCGGGATTGATCAACGATGGAGATTGGCCAAGCTAGTTGGCGATCGGGTGACACGAAAGCCATTGGATCAAGTGAGGTAGATCGACGGTGGAGATTTGGAGTGCATAAAGTCAAACATTGGAATGAATATAAGTGGTAAGCAATATCTCGCATGCCCTAAGAGCTGTAATATATATTTCTAAATTTCACGCAATTAGCCTGAGTGAGTGACATGTAGCACGAGAAACCACTTTTCTCGGGTGTTCTCGGTTGGGTATCGATCGTGCAATAATTCATGCAATATTTCACTATAGCCATTGGATCATGTGGGATTGATCAACGGTGGAGATCGGTCAAGCTAGTTGGCGAGCAGGTGATGTGATAGCCATTGGATCAAGCAAAATAGATTGATGGTAGAGATTTGGAGCACCTAAAGTCAAATGTTGAAATGAATATGCGACACGCAGTTAACAGTGAATGGGCAGGTTTGTTATGGATCAGATGGTAAGGAGATCTACAGGTATAATCTAATTAAGACGTGATTTATTGGCTTTCGTATATATTATGCATGAAGAAAATGTTGAAGGAAATGAGAATATGAGTGAGATCTTATTACAGAAAGATAACAATGAAACGAACAAAGTACTGAATCAAGACGACAAACTCCAAAGCTCATGCGAGAACTAGAAATTAGTGTTTTTAGGGTTGTTGAAAGGTCTCTTCTTCAAGTCATGGTCCCAAAGGGAGGAGGTGAAGCCGTGACACCTGCTGACAACCTTATGGGGATCTTCTTCTCCTTTCCAACTTGCTAATTGAAAGAAGGCACAAATGGAAGCAAACTAAAACACCAATCTATGCTACACTGCTATAATGGAAATGCAGCTACTTAAGCAAATGAACTAATAAACCGTGAATCTATGTGCTACACTGTTGTAATGGAAATGCAACTATTCAAGTAAATGAACTACTAAACCATGAATCTATGCTAGCATACATGTACAATAAAGAGGAGCCTTGGCTGCTAGGGTTAGGCCCTAACCCAAGAGCTTTAGCCCTTTGAGTTAACTCAGTGCTGGCTCAAAACAAAACTCATTCTTATTATCAAAACAATGGATTACATAAAAAATTGTCATAGGTCTGGAAGCTCGAAAATAAAGTAGAGTTTTACAATCAAAATTCTGAATCCTACTGAGGTCCTGGGCCTCTCTACTTATACGTCTAAAGTCTCCAACGACTTCCTTAAAATTAGGGAGGCTCGACTCCCAAACTTGAGATAAACTAGTTCTTTGACTTTCACTTGCTCGACTGCCTTCTAGTCCTCATGATTTGGCTATTTGCACTCTGAGATGATGGAGGAATATTCCAATGGAGGGGTGGTAAATGAGGAGGATTTACCTCCTATAATTCCTCTCCCTTGTCCCATTCGATTTTTGAACAAGGTCTTTGCCAAAATTTCTTTCTTTTATCCTTTAATCCCGCGTTAAATTCACATTAGACCACAAAGAAAAATATCCAACTCTAACTCATCTCATAAACAAAATATAATCAAAAGTATGCAATAAGTTGTGAGAATAATTGGTTTGACTAAGCTAGGAGGTGAATTAAGGCCCATATAATTACCTAATGGTGAGGCTCATCATCACCCCCCTATTGAAAGTGTTTCTCATCCTATGAGCAACTTAGTCAATGTCCATGTCCTTCATGGCTCTGGTAGCCTCCCTGACATCCCATGCCTCTGCTGTGGTCTCTTCTTCTTGTTCATAGAATCTTGCTTTCCTTTCTACTTCTTCCCATTACCTCTTTTCCTCTTCTTCTTTTCTCCCTTCTAGCATCCCTAGGAGTAGTGGTGGACTGAGTTTTAGGCCTATCCAATTGACCTTCAACCTTTGCATTGATTGCTTAGACATAGGTGTCTTGTTGAGTGCCTCCCTCAACATTTGAGGGAAGTGATATTATCTTATCTTCAAGATGTGTGGCACTGTGTTCCATCTCCTTAAGTAGACATGTATACTATCATATCCAAGCAACCTAAACATATCCTCAAAATGTGAAATTTCTTGCTCTTGGGTAGCAAGATATCAGCTGCCAGCTGAGGATCATTTGCAATTAGATTATGGGTGTTGATTAGGGCCATGGGATTTGATTGTTCAGCTTTGATGAAAACAGGTTCATTTTTCTCTATGGCCAATATTATTTTCATCTCTGCAGCCCTTGACTCCTCATGGTTCATCCATGACACTAAAGCCATTAATGTAGATCTCCTTGCTCGACATTAGGATCCCAAACATTCATGTCTATGAGGGACATGTTGTGCAAGTAAAACTCAGACATTTTGGCCCTATCCTCTAGTGTACTTTAATCACAAAGATCAATAAATTGTTTGTAGTCCTGAAATGGCATGGTGGCCCTTTGTGCTAGTGCTTTAATCTGAAATTGTAGCCATTGTTCTCTGAGGTAAAGAGCATAGGATTTAGCTAGCATCCTACACTGGATGGCCTCCAAGGAGAGGTTGGCCATACATGCTAGTTGGTTTTCCCTTTCCTGCAGCTATCCTCTTAGCCATGCAATTTTATTCTCATGTTGATCTCTCATTATTGCTTCTCTATCCCTTAAGCCACTTAGCTCTTTCCCCATTTCCTATGTTCTTCCTCTTGTTTTTATTTCTCATCTCCACCAGTTTCTTCCTTTGTTTCTTCTTCTATTTCAGCATCATCCTCCTTCTCTTCTCCCCCTTCTTCTTTTGCTTCATCATGTTCCTCTGTATTAGTTTCTTCTTCTTCCATCTCATTCCCATCTAGCTCTGTATCTTCTTCTTCTTGTTTTGCCTCCTCCTTACTGAAAGAAGAACTAACATCATAGGTGAGGGTTTTGATGTCATCCTCTGCTAGTAAGTCTTTGAAGACTGACCATGTTATAGGGATCTAGAGGTTTTGGAGGGCATCCTCAATGAGGATCCTGATCAACCCATGGTGAGCCAATTGTTGGGGATTCCCTTCCTTTACTTTTTTGCTAGAGTCTATGAGTGATTGCATCAAGAAATAGATGATGAGTCCTTGGTGAATTGGTGTTCCTACCCCAAATATTAATTCTTCAAGCATCCTAAAATGGTATCCATAAACAACACTATATCTATGGAATGGATGATGAGGTGACATGGTATAGTGAATGAGGTGGACGATAATGAATGAGGGTGGCAGATGACGTGGAGGAGATGAGATGGAGTGCAACGATTGGGGTGGCCCATTGTGGTAGTAGGGAGTGTATGGGATTTTCATCAGGCTTGAACTCCTTGCAACAATATTAGGCCATAGATCTTAGTCAAACACCTTGACATCATGGTCAACTATGGGGGTTGAGCCTGAGTTATAACTCATGCCCGTTTCTTCCTCGCATAGCACTTTATTTGCCTCTTGAACCCACGCTTACTTAAATCTTGTGTTATTGCTTGATATTTAATATGGGTCGGGGCCCCAACTTACATCGGATTTGAATGCCATAAAAAATAAATCACCGTTTTCAGACTCTTGCATTATGTTTTGATTTTTAAAAAGAATTTCCTTTTTGCCACCTGACTGTCTACTTTGTCAAAGGTGGCCATGTTAATTGGCCACCTTTTCACTTATAAACCAACTACAGCATAACCCTTACAACTTTTTATCAAATGATGCATATGAGTGAGTGAGAGGGATACTTACGTGTGGTCTCGATGCCATGCTGCAGTTGTCAAAGATCAAAGGTTTTGTGTTGTTTATTTGCTGCATGTTCATTCTTCTTCCTCTTCTATTGTCTGCTATTTGGAGCTTCTGGATCATCCTAGTGAATACCTATAGCTGATGATTGATATTCTATGGGATAGGTTGCTACAGGACCTAAACAACCTACCATTCACCCTCAGATTTCTTCCTGTAGGTTTTCAGGGGATCCTGTAGAAAACACAGTGTTTGCTTAAATAGAAGCAATGAAGTGAAAAAAACAATGGAATTGATGGAGAGATGCATGGTAAGGAGTGGAGGAGATGAATATATGTGAGGCAAGGTTCCCGTTGGATCTTCTCTTTGCTCGATTTTCTTTCTTGCCCACCTGCAAATAATAATTATGTCTTTTTTCTTGTTGAAAAACCTAGCCTGCCTCAGAGAGGTTTTCAACCTAGATGTTTTCCCTGGTTGCCTCAAGGAAGGTTTTCACCTATGGATCTTCTTATTATTGTTTCTATTTTTCTCATCCTTGGGCCGCCTCACGAGGTTTTCAACCCAAATATGGGACTCAGGTGCCTCATGGAGGTTTTCACCTAAGTCCTTTTTTTCTTTTTCTTTTCTATGACCTGATGAGAGAGGAGTTGGAACTTGGTCCACCGTCATCACTCTTTTATTGATATTTTTAATGAACTCTTGCTTTGATAAATGCCTCTTGTACATTTTCAATCGGTGTTCATTAACAAGCAATGGAATGGCTTCTTCATCTATAGTTCTGATTTGCACTAAACCATTATCATGGCATCTTCCCACGACATAAGGTCTGAGCCATCTTGTCCTTAGCTTGCCCTTGATATCTTTATACCTAGAATCATATAACAATTCCCAATTTCCCTCTTGAAATTGCTTCTCCTTAATATGTTTATCATGCTAGATCTTCCCCTGAAGTCGAACTATTTCTGTATGTAGGAGGGCCTTCATTCTGAATTCATCCGATCCATTCAATTGGAATGATCTTTCTTTCAATGCATGACTGAGATCCAAATCTAGTTGGGCTACCATCCTCAATGTGTTATATTCAAACTCAATGGACAACAAAGCCTTTTTCCCATAGACCATCTCATAGGGTGTAAATCCGGTGGTGGTCTTCCATGTTGTATTATAGGCCCAGGTGGCCTCAACTAGTCTCTCTGCCCAATACTTCATGTTGCTGCTCACTACCTTGGTTAATATGCTCTCTATTGCCTTGTTGGTCACCTCCAATTGCCCATTAGCTTTTGGATGGTAAGGAGTGGAGGTCCTATGCTTGATTTTGTGATGGCTGAGTAGTTCTTCAATCATGTTGGAGGTAAACTGGCTACCCTGGTCTGTGACTAGCTTTCTAGGGTACCCAAATTTGTAGAATACATTCTCCCTTAGTAACTCAGCCACCTTCTCTTCTGTTGTTGTCTTAATTGCCTTGGTTTTAGTCCACTTATTCAAATAATCAGTGCACACAATAATGTACTGTTTTTTCTTTAGAGGAGGGTTGATAGGCCCAATTAAGTCCATGCCCCACTTGTCAAATGGCTTGAAAGTCACTTGAGGTTTTAGGGGAGTTTCATCTCTTGGAGTAGGCTTTCCCATCCTCTGGCACCGATCACATTGACTAATGTAATTTTTCACATCCTGATGAAGAGTGGGCCAATAATAGCCCACTTGTAACACTTTGAATGTTGTCCTCTTTGTTGTAAAGTGACCTCCACAAGGCCCATCATGATAGGTCAAAAGGATGTCAAAAGCTTCCTCTTCACTTACACACCTTCTCAAGATTTTATCTAGGCCAAGTTTGAAATGATTGCCCCCAATCCAGGTGAAGGTGGTGCTTTTCCTGACTATCTTGCTTTTTTCTTTCGAGGGAAAGTTTGGTGGGAACTGTGCTGATACCAAATAGTTTTCTATATCAACAAACCATGGGGAGAGAACTGAAATAGCAAACAAATGCTCGTTTAGTAACTGGTCATCCACCATTCCTTCTTCACCTATAGGCAGATTCATTCTAGATAGAAAGTCTGCAACAAAAGTTTCCTTACCAGGATTATCAACAATAGTTAGATCAAACTACTGTAATAAAAGCAACCATATTATAATGCTAGCATTCACATATAGTTTGTTCATTAAATATTTGATTGCAACATGGAAAGTATGCACAAATTTTTGGTAGCTTGTAATGTAATGCCTAAATTGTTTTAATGAATGCACAACAGGCAGGAGTTCCTTTTCTGTCACCGTATAATTTAGCTCAACCTTTCACAAGTTCTTACTGATAAAATAGATGGCATAGGGAAATTTCTCCTCTACCTGACCTAAGGTTGCTCCTATGGCTTTGTGTGAGGCATCAACATGAATATGAAAAGGGAGGGCCCAGTTTGGGCCTCGAAGAATTCGTGCAGTGGTTAAATTACCCTTTAAAATGTCTAAGGCCTCCTGACAACTTTTTGACCATATGTACTCAGAATATTTGGCCAACAACCCAGATAAAGGAGAGGCCAACTTGTTGAAGTCCTTTATGAACCTTCAATAGTATCTAGATAACCCCAAGAAATTCCCGACGACCCTCTTTTTTGTGGAGGTGGGACCCTTTGGATGATTGCTATTTTGTGTGGGTTGACCTGCAATCCTTGCTAAGATATTGAATGACCTAGCACGGTCCCTTCAGTAATTAAGAATTCACATTTTTCTGGATTGAGAGATAGGTTCATTTCAATGCATTTGTGTAATAGTTTTCCTATTTTAGTCAGGGCTTCTTGAAAACCACAACCATAAGGTGTAAAGTCATCCATATAAATTTCCACCGCATCATGTACTAATTCAACAAAAATACTCAAGACTGCTCTCTGGAAAGTGGCAAGAGCATTGCATAGGCCAAAAGGAAGGACCCTATAGGCAAAAGTACCCCCAGGACAGGTGAATGTGGTATTATCCTAGTCTTCTGGGTAGATTTGGATTTGGTTGTACCCACTAAATCCATCTAGGAAAGAAAAGAACTTCTTCCCTGCTAGGTAATCCAAAATCTTTTGCTTATAGATGTGTTAAAGAATTACATGAAAACATTGTAGCTTAACATAGAAAACTTAATTTGCACATAAGAGAAGAAGAGAAACACATGAAGCATGAAATAAGACAAAAAGACTTGATAACAGAGTTTGTGCGACTTGGACTACGTCTTTGGGCCCTGCTCGATCAATGAGGAGGTTTCATTCATTAAGTGGCATGAGAAATAAGAGCACAAGCATCAGTTGCAAAAAGGAGTTTTATACCTCCATATTGAAAAATGGCCAAAAAATGCAGAAATTTTATGGAGAAATGGACATTGCAATTTTTTCGTGGTGTTGAGAAGTGTTGAAACCATATAAAATTTGTCAAATTTTGACAATGTGAAAATTTGTCCCTCCTACAAAATTCTGCCTCGAACTGCATGCACTGCCTCCTCTGCTTGGGCGCACTGACAAATTGTGTTTAAATATAATCTGGGTGGTGGAATATTCAATAAAATTGTTATAGTGCAGTTGGTGGAAGGTCCGGTTAATATGGAGGAGGTCGGGCGGTCAAACCCCACCTCCTTTTTACATATAACAAATTCATTATACAAACAAATTTTTGTTTAATTCAATTTTTTGGTTGGGTCGGGCTCGCCTTGGGCAGCCTGCCCACCATACCTACCTCCCACCATATTTTGCAATAGGTGCAGGTTGCGTGTCTCGGGTTGGGTCCATGCCCTAAGGGTTGACCCACCCCTTCTCTGTTGAATATTGGTTATGGGTGTGGGTTGGCGGGGTCATGGCCATCCACCCCATGTCTATTACTAATTATGTGGTTTCGTGGGAGGGGGTTGGGGGTCGTGGCCCACCCCTCCACCATATTACATTGTTTATTAGTTGCAGATGGGATTTGGGGTGGCGGGGTTGGTGGTCCGCCACCCCCCTTTTTTATATATTTTTGTTATATAAAACCAAATGGTGCAATTTTGGAAATTTGGTTTTGGACTAAAGGAGTCTTTTTAATGAGGCCATGTTTTTTCTCGGAATCTGTTCAAGGTTGGTTGGATTCTATCTTCTAGAAAAGTTCAAATTATGCCTTCGTTAATCCTACCTAGTCATTAAAAGTCAACCCAACTGTGACTTCCTCTATCTCCTTCATCCGGACTTAGATTGGAGTGTTGTTCACACCATTGGAATGAGGGTGATGAGCACTTTGATCTGATGTCAAGTTCATCACCTTTCCACCACTTTGAATTTTGAGATTTTTCCATGCCACTGTGTCTCAAGATCCAGTTGGATCAATCCTCCCCATTGAGGAGCTTTTGGACTGCCAAAAGCTTTATCAGTCAATTGACAAGTGAGGGAATTGTTCCCTCACTATTTCTTTTTCCAGAAAATTTTCCTTGCTAGGGTGAATCCCCTTGAAACCAACTCAAAGATATTCCACTCGTGAAGTCTTGGTTCTTCTATCAAGGATGACGTCTTCAGGTAACTCATCGAGATACTCTGGTGCAAAGTCATCAACTATAGGAACTGTGCCCACCTCTTCGGTGTCCATAATCAATGGTGGCTCATACAACTTTAAGTTCTCGACATTCACTACAGAGTGTATCTGCATATATATTGGCAAATCAAGACAAAAGGCATTGTTTCCAATATTCTCCAAGATGGTGAATGGACCATACCGAATTGGTCGCAACTTCTTCCCTTCTCCCTTCATCCTTTCCTTGCTGATATGGAACCACACTTTGTCACTAACTTGAAATTGATGGTCGACTCGGTGTTTTTCATGTCAAGCCTTGTATTGGGCTTGACTTTTCTCCAACTGTTCCTGTACTACTTGGTGAATCAATTGGATCTGTTGAATGAATTACTACACTTTGTCGCTGTCATCACATCCATTGGAGTCACATTCCCTTCCAAACACCATATCAAAAGGATCTTTTGGTAGGTAGCCAAAACATGTCTCAAATGTTGAACGATGCGTAGATGAGTGCACTGCTCGGTTGTAGGAATGTTACACATATAGAAGATGATCATCCCACAACTTAAAATGTTTTCAACAATAGCCTCGCAACAAGTGTACCACAATGTGGTTGACAACCTCTATCTGTCTGTCAATTTGTTGATGGAATGTCGTGCTTCTTTTCAACTTGGTGTCCATCATCTTCCACAAGTTGGTCCAAAAATCTCTGAGAAAGCGAGAGTCCTAATCTGACACGATCGATGTGGGAAACCCAAAATGGACTCAAACATGCTGAAAGAAAAGATAAGTAGTTTTCTCTATAGTGATCTACTTTTTACAAGGCATTAAAATACACATCTTACTAAAACGGTCAATGACGACATACAAATAGTCGTTACTTTTCCTAGACAAAGGTAAACCTCCTACAAAATCCATCGACACACTTTCCCATGGACGACTCAGAATAAGGAGTGGTGTGTAGAGCCCAAGTTTTCTATTAGAGGGCTTTGAAACAAAACACATCACACAACCCTTTACATAGCGATTCACAATGTTCTTCATATGAGGCCAAAAACAAAATCTTTGTACATGACACAAATTTTTTTCAATACCAAAATGACCAGACATAAGGGAGGTGTGGGCCTTCTGAATCACATGTACCCTTTCTCCTGTGGGTATGCACAATTTTCCAAGGTGATACAATAATTTCCCTTGCAAGTGATAGTTGTCCACCTATGAACCATGGGTTAGTTTTGCATAAATCTCCTTAAAGTCATCATCATTAGCATATTATTCAGCATAACTTTCAAAAGATAACAAAGCATTATGCAAAATAACAGAAGCGGAAATAGGAGGGAGATTTAGCATATCGGCCACTTTGTGCTAGTGCCCTTCTTATAATTTATTACCAGTTTAAACTATTAAATAAAACCCATCCACCTAAAATGCTGAGATTGCTACAACTTGGTTTGTGACTGAAGATACTGCAAGAGCTAATGATCCATATGGATGATGGTCTCCTTGCCAATCAGGTAGTGTTTCCACTTTTTCACACTCTGGACCAAGGCATATAACTCTTTTTCATAAGCGGGATAGTTTATCATAGCTTGAGAGAACTTCTCGGAATGGTAACATATCGGCTTGTTTTGTTGCATTAGTACAACTCCCATGGAATATCCGTTGGAATTTGTCTCGATCTCCAATGGCTTTTGGAAATCTGGTAAGGCCAAGACTGGTGCGGTGCTAATCTTTTCTTTCAATTTTTCAAAGGACTTCTTCTACTTTCCTCCCCATTGAAAGACATGTTTTGCACTTGTCAATGTGTGTAAAGGTGTTGAAATAATAGAGAAAATGGCAATAAATCTCCTCCAATATTGTACTGCACTCAAAAAGCTTTGAACCTCAGTTACACTAGTAGGCTTAGGCCAATTTACAATTTCTTCAACTTTAGAAGGATCAATTTTAAATTGACCATGACCAACAATATGAGCTAGGTAAACCAAAGAGGTTCCCCAAACTCATACTTTGACAATTTTACATAGATTTTTTCATTTTTCAATACATCAAGCACTTTCTTCACATGACATACATGTTCATTCCAACTTTTACTAAAGACAAGAATGTCATCTAGATAGACAAGAAAAAATTCATGAATGAAAGGCCTAAAGAGATCATTCATGACCCTCATGAAAGTGGTCGGAGCATTGCAAATTCTAAATGGAATCAGCATCCATTCGAAGAACCCCTGTTTGGTCTTGAAGGCGATTTTCCACACATCCTGCTCTGCAATTCGGACCTAGTGATAACCACTATGCAAATCCAATTTGGTGAAATAGATAGCATTCTTTCACTGATCTAATAAGTCATCAATGCAGGGAAGAGGGTAATGATTTTTCACCATGATTTTTCTTAGTGCTTGGTAATCCACATGTCCTCCATGTGCCATATTTCTTTGGCACTAAGACAATCGGTGAGGCGCATGGAGAAGTGCTCGGTCTAATGACCCCTTGGTTCAATAGTTGCTGCACCTGCTTTTTGATCTCCTCCATCTCAATGGTCGACATCCTGTACATGCCAATATTTGGTAAAGGAGATTCATGCTGCAAATGGATCTCATGTTGGATTTCCCTCTTCGAAGGTAATCCCCTTGGTTCCTGAAACATCTCATCATAGTTAGAAATTAATTCACATAATTATTTTTATGCACATGATCACAACCCTGGAAAGAATCGGATAATTCTGCATCTTTTCCCCTTACAATCAAAAGCATGCAACCCTTACTGGAATTCACCAACCTCTTCATTTGTCTTGCACTTACAAGGTTGGCATTGATTTTAGTTTGATGAGCCCTTACAATATATTCTACCCCATCTTTTGTGATTTGGTATTTGTTTTCATGACAGAAGAAGATTTCCTTTCTATGATATAGATATGGACTCCCCAACACCATGCCACAGATATCCAATGGTATCACATCAAGTTTTACTTCATCCACTAACTTAGAAGAAATCACAAAATTTTCTTGCACTGCTTAGTTACATTTAGTTTTGCTTTATCATGTATCCATCCAAGTGGGTACTAAGGTTTTGGATGTGGTCTGGTTTCCAAGCCTAGCTTCTTTACCAAGGACTCTAAAATTAAGTTTGCTTGGGATCTGGTATCAAATAGAGTTTCCACTTTTGTATGATTTATGATCTCTAATATGAAATAACTCAATTATATTTCATTCATTAGGAAGAGACTTATCTATTGAACTAGTGCCTTCATGTGGTTCAGAAATTAACATGAGGTGTAAGAGTACCTTTTTTTCCTACTACTGTGATCAATGCTTCATCTCCGGAATCGGATCCAAGGTCTTGTTGCACAGTTGCCACTATCTTCTGCTTGCCTTTTCCTCCATACTTCTTTAGTCTCTTTTCCGGGTATTGTTTGCAACAATGATCGTCGTCATGACATTCCTTTGTGCAGTGATTGAAATAAGGTCTTTCTCCTTCATCTTTCTTGGTTGATGTTGTCCTCTTCTCCTTTCCCTTTCCTTTCACTTTGGGTTTGAAATTTGGAGGTTTGAAAGGTTGTTTCTTGAAATGATCATCTCTTTCATTTTTTCCCCTGTTCTCAAGATGAATTTCCTTCACACTGGTGGAGTCAATAGTAATTGGTTGAAACAATAATAATGAATGTCTAAGGTAACTATGTAATGATCCAATATACTTAGTTACTACTTCAGGTAAGTCAAGTGAAATTTCCAAATTAAGTGCCAATTTTCTAAAATCCTCTGTAAAGCTTTGAACATCTTGACCTCTGCCTTGCCATAAGTATTTCCAATCCATTAAGGCTTTTTGTTTATAACCCAAGGGATAAAATTGTTCCTTTAATGAAGAAATGAAACTATGCCATGAGGAAAGAAGATTATCCACACTCTTACTGATTCGTAATTTGTTCTCCCACCAAACGAGAGTGGTGCTACTCAGCCGAAGAGAGGCCAACTGAATCTTTGCATTGTCCTCATTGATCTACTGAATCTTGCAGTAGATTTCAATCTACCTAATCCAGTTATTAAGATTTTTTGCATTACTTTCATCGTTAAACATGGGAAGATCAAATTTGACATCTAATTTAAAGAAAGGTTTCTTAGATGCATCCCTTGAATTTCTATGATGATGGTGATGAGAGGAAGAAGAAATTTCACTCATGGAAGGAGAAGGAGGGGGTTCTTCTCCACCATTTCCATGCACTGAACCTTGTTCTTCTGGATTTCTCTCTTCTGCTTTCTCCAGCCTTGAAAGCAACTGACCAATATTCTCTACCATTGTATAGAAGGTTTTGCGGAAATCGCACTCCTCTTCATGACGAGCCTCTTCATCTGCCATGTTCCTCCTTCGATGTGCATGCCCCACTTTGGGATCGGAAGACTTTATTTTCCCTTTGCCTCTTCGGAGCCTCTTTCTTGTTAGCATACAAACATGAAATTCACATTTAAAAAATACCTACTTGATCCAATATCTTTTGCTTATAGATGTTGTTATATCAAAATCAGATCCTGATAGGCTGTTGGTCAGGTTGACTCTAAGTAACTATTTCAAACCTACTTTAGGCTGAGGCTTAGCCTCCTCAACCTGAGAGAGCTCTCTCTAAATGGGTTAATGATTTTGATTATAGATAAGATGGCTAACTCTTATAGAACAACTGTGAAAAATATGAGTGGTGGAAACACTTTAAACAACTATCCATTGGGCTTATGGAGTCAACAACACCTCAATATAACAATGAACTCAACCTTACATGGAAGTCAGGGCATTCAACATTTAAACATTCAGAACAAAAACTCATATGGGACCACACAGTTTATAAATATATACAGGAAGTCAGAGCACATTTAGTGAATTCTGAGTGATTATACATCCATACCACTATAAGAATTAAGAAAAGGAAAACATCTCATATTCTGAACATAAAAAATCCTTCATGAATCCTGAGAAGTAAAGTCAAACATGTATTACTGAAAATGAGTCTTACATAAGCCAAATACAAGCTTTTCCATAAATTTTCCAACCCTTTGTACATTACATCTTCTTCTATATATAGAGCTCTTTACATAACTTATATTCCTCCTCAAGCATGAGGGGAATTCGAATTCATCCTACTATGACACCTAATGATACTTAAAACTAACTATTAAATGAAAATGACACCTAACTAGGAGTCCTAGAGACCTAATACAACTAGGAGTGTAACTCCTTATTATGATTACAACAACCTTATCTAAAAATTTAAAGCATTCTTTGACACCTAACACTCCATGAAGTTGAATTTGATGAAGTCTCCCACGTGGTCATCTGACTGCTGAAGACAAACCCTAGAAATTAGGGAACATGTTTCCCTGTTTTTAGGTTTAGGATCCCTGAAAATGGCATGTGGGACAGAGCCTTTATCTCCTCAACCATGACACATTTTTCGAAACTGAAGGATTTTTTTGTATTCCAGGATGTCTAGAACAAAAACCTCTCTTTGTTTTTTTAAAATACTTCTCCAGCTGTCCAGACTCGATCCTTGATGTTCCTAGAAACTAGGAGACTGTCCATTGCTCTGTTCTGGCTGAAAAATGGGTCTTGGGACAGAGTTCATAACTTCTCACAAAAATCGTATTTGGAAAAACTGAAGGAGGCTTTTGTGAACCAATCCATTCTGAACACAAACCTCTCTTGGTTTTTTGAAACACCTTCCCTACCTCCCAGAATTATTCTTTGAATAACAAGTGTAAAAATATGCTTGTGGAAAACTGCACGTACAGCAGTTTCGTAACGCAAGTTTGATCATTCATTTCTCTCAAATAATAATGGATTTGAAAAAATTGGAAGAGGATTTTATACTTTAGTATCTTATGAATTAAAACCTCTTTCACTTTTCAAAGATGAGTTTTTAACTGCTCAGAAACGCTTCTATAAATTGACTGGTAAAAACAGGGAGAGAAAGTTCCTCCTTTTTTGCTTTTGGTCTCCACAAGGATCTTCAAAATCAATTATGCCTGCTGTCCTTCTGTGATTACAGAAAAATGTTTTGGAATATTTTGATTTTCATGTGTATACCTTGCCCATGTACCTGTATGAAGACAAAAGCTTCTCCAACGCTGCTTGAAGTATGATGAAAAATACTAGCTGTGATCACTTTTATAACAAATGACTTATGGTTCATATATGCTTTTCCTTTGCCCTTTCTGCCCTTGCTAGATGTTTTTGTTGTGTGAATGATCCTTATTCAGAAACTCCTTTTTGAAAAGGTTTCCCTTTTGTCCCTCCAAATTGGTCAACTTCATCAAAATATGTGGCTACAGCAGTTTCGTAGCGCGCTACGAAACTGCTGTGCATTAGGCATTATCTTCAGCAGTTTCGTAGCGCGCGCTACGAAACTGCTGTGTAATCACAAAAACACAGTTTAAATGCCAAAATTCGACTATATTGAGCCTCTTTGTATTGGAATGTCTTTTTCAACTACCCTGAAGCTATTCAAAACTGAAATGGAGATGCATCATTCTTGAAACAACTTGCAACAAGGTAAATCATCAAAATTTGGTACATGACCTTACTTGCTATGTAATTTTCCTTAGCTAAGGAAATTATTTCTGCTGGCTTAGTTGTATCTTCAAATCCTCAATTTTCCTCTTCATAATTCTGATGTTGGGTCTGAGCCTATTATTAATCCATCTGATGTATCTTGCCTTGCTTAACTTAGGAACTGCCTCGCTTGAAACAATGATGAAGATTTATGATCTCTGCTCACCATAGGCTTGTTTGCTGAAACTAAGAATGGTAGAAAATGTCTATTGCATGAACACGACCAAGATCAGCATATATATGTTTAGGATCATTTAACTCTTCCCTTACCCTTTTTCTTTGAAATTTTGTCAGTGATAACAGTGGCTCCACTTGGGATAGTGTGCCCTTGTGGTACACTAAGAACTTGTAGGTCCAGTGCTTTATCCTCTTATGATAAAAAAAAATTTATTTGACAAACATTTCCTTTAAGTTTCTTGGGCCTTCACCTTAGGCTTAAGCTTGATAATCACTGTAGGAGAAAGAAATCTATATCTATTGAAAAATGCTCAATCAACCTTGAGCTTATTTGCATTTTCCTACCTACCTACTAGCTGCAATTTCCACTTTAGGTCAAGCAACATGATATTTCCAATAAAGCCAATCAATTGTCCTTTCTGATATTGGAGGCTCTTTACTACATTCAACTTCAAAATAACCATGATAATGAGATGACCAAATCAACTTATAATGTATATGATTTTCATAATGCACATGAAAATGAAATACTGGTGTGCAAAGCTTTGCCATGTATTCACTTATAGGGTCAAAGAAGACATGATTATTTTGATGATCATCATAACACTCTACCTCTTCAGACAACTAATTCTCAACCACACAAGACCCCTTTGATGTGCTGTCCAACTGCCTTTCTACATGATGCCCACAAACGATGTAATTTTCTTCATTATAAAGATAATTCTTTGATGCAAGCTGCTGCAAGGAAACACAAAATTGAACAACCTTTTCCTCTGCTTGAGGATTATAAAATCTATCTTCCAGTATTTCTTCTTGTCGTGTGTAATCATTTTCATCTTCATTATAATTCGAAGATTGAGAAGACTGCTGCATCTCTACATCAATATTAGAGGATTGAACATGGTTTTCATAAGTAAACCCCTGCCTGCTGATCTTCATGCTGCATTTCATGAGATGTTATACTTTCTTCTTGGTGTTGAAATGCATTGTTATGAAGAGCCTCTAAAATTTCTTCATCCATAAATTCATCATCATCATAACAAACCTCCAAGTGCTGAATAAGACTTAAAGAATTTCTACAACAATCTTTGAGCAGCAATAAAGAAGGATGACATTCTTTATACATCTCATTGAATTCATCATGAAAATTAGCAAGCGAATATATTGAACCATTTTCCAAACCTTTATACCAAGACCATGCTTTTCCTTCTAAACTGGTCATAAACATCTTCATGAGACAATCTTCAGGGAAATGAACCTTAAGACTGCGTACATGCATATGGAACCTAACCAAATGAAGAGCAGCATTGTCTTTCTTTTCATCTTTGAATATTGGAAGATCCTCTAACCAATCAACCTTTGGCATAGAATTTGGAAAACCAGGGATATGAGACCGATTCATAGGAGCATACCTGGCATTCATTCTTGCAGTGAAACTCATCTTGAAACTTCATCAAGCTACTGATCTTCTAGCAGTGGAGTCACCTTCCAATTTATTATTTGATGTGTGGAGTCACCAAGGTAGTTTTGTAGCCTCAAAATGATGTCTCAGCTCCTGCTACCTTCAGAAGTTTAGCCTCTTGATTTCGGGAATGAATAGACTTCAGGCTCCTGGCAGACGCACCAAAATGTTATCTCAAAATCAGATCCTGATAGGCTATTGGTCAGGTTGACTCTAAGTAACTATTTCAAACCTACTTTAGGCTGAGACTTAGCCTCCTCAACCTGAGAGGGCTCTCTCTAAATGGGTTAATGATTTTGATTATAGATAAGATGGCTAACTCTTATAGAACAACTGTGAAAAATATGAGTGGTGGAAACACTTTAAACAACTATCCATTGGGCTTATAGAGTCAACAACACCTCAATATAACAATGAACTCAACCTTACATGGAAGTCAGGGCATTCAACATTTAAACATTCAGAACATAAACTCATATGGGACCACACATTTTATAAATGTATACAGGAAGTCATAGCACATTTAGTGAATTCTAAGTGATTATAAATCCATACCACTGTAAGAATTAAGAAAAGGACAACATCACATATTCTGAACATAAAAAATCTTTCATGAATCCTGAGAAGTAAAGTCAAACATGTATTACTGAAAATGAGTCTTACATAAGCCAAATACAAGCTTTTCCATAAATTTTCCAACCCTTTGTACATTACATCTTCTTCTATATATAGAGCTCTTTACATAACTTATATTCCTCCTCAAGCATGAGGGGAATTCGAATTCATCCTACTATGACACCTAATGATACTTAAAACTAACTATTAAATGCAAATGACACCTAACTAGCAGTCCTAGAGACCTAATACAACTAGGAGTGTAACTCCTTATTATGATTACAACAACCATATCTAAACATTTAAAGCATTCTTTGACACCTAACACTCCATGAAGTCGAATTTGATGAAGCCTCCCACGTGGTCATCTGACTGCTGAAGACAAACCCTAGAAATTAGGGAACATGTTTCCCTGTTTTTAGGTTTAGGATCCCTGAAAAATGGCATGTGGGGCAGAGCCTTTATCTCCTCAACCATGACACATTTTTCAAAACTGAAGGAGGTTTTTGTATTCCAGGATGTCTAGAACAAAAACCTCTCTTGATTTTTTTAAAATACTTCTCCAGCTGTCCAGACTCGATCCTTGATGTTCCTAGAAACTAGGAGACTGTCCATTGCTCTGTTCTGGCTGAAAAATGGGTCTTGGGACAGAGTTCATAACTTCTCACAAAAAGCGTATTTGGAAAAACTGAAGGAGGATTTTGTGAACCAATCCATGATGAACACAAAATTCTCTTGGTTTTTTGAAACACCTTCCCTACCTCCCAGAATGATTCTTTGCATAACAAGTGTAAAAATATGCTTGTCGAAAAATGCACCTACAGCAGTTTCGTAGTGCAAGTTTGATCATTCATTTCTCTCAAATAATAATGGATTTTAAAAAATTGGAAGAGGATTTTTTACTTTAGTATCTTAAGAATTAAACCATCTATCAATTTTCAAAGATGAGTTTTTAACTGCTCAGAAACGCTTCTATAAATTGACTGGTAAAAACAGGGAGAGAAAGTTCCTCCTTTTTTGCTTTTGGTCTCCACAAGGATCTTCAAAATCAATTATGCCTGTTGTCCTTCTGTGATTACACAAAAATGTTTTGGAATATTTTTATTTTCATGTGTGTACCTTGCCCATGTACCTGTATGAAGACAAAACCTTCTCCAACGCTGCTTGAAGTATGATGAAAAATACTAGCTGTGATCACTTTTATAACAAATGACTTATGGTTCATATATGCTTTTCCTTTGCCCTTTCTGCCCTTGCTAGATGTTTGTGTTGTGTGAATGATCCTTGCTCAGAAACTCCTTTTTTAAAATGTTTCCCTTTTGTCCCTCCAAATTGGTCAACTTCATCAAAATATGTGGCTACAGCAGTTTCGTAGCGCGCTACGAAACTGCTATGCATTAGGCATTATCTTCAGCAATTTCGTAGCGCGCGCTACGAAACTGCTGTGTAATCACAAAAACATAGTTTAAATGCCAAAATTCGACTATATTGAGCCTCTTTGTATTGGAATGTCTTTTTCAACTGCCCTGAAGCTATTCAAAACTGAAATGGAGATGCATCATTCTTGAAACAACTTGCAACAAGGTAAATCATCAAAATTTGGTACATGACCTTACTTGCTATGTGATTTTCCTTAGCTAAGGAAATTCTTTCTGTTTGCTTAGTGGTATCTTCAAATCCTCAATTTGCCTCTTCATAATTCTGATGTTGGGTCTGAGCCTATTATTAATCCATCTGATGTATCTTGCCTTGCTTAACTTAGGAACTGCCTCGCTTGAAACAATGATGAAGATTTATGATCTCTGCTCACCATAGGCTTGTTTGCTCAAACTAAGAATGGTAGCAAATGTCTATTGCATGAACATGACCAAGATCAGCATGAATATGTTCAGGATCAATTAACTCTTCCCTTACCCTTTTTCTTTGAAATTTTGTCAGTGATAACAGATGTGTTAAAGAATTACATGCATAAATTGTAGCTTAACATAGAAAACTTAAGCTGCACATGAGAGAAGAGAAGAAACACATAAAGCATGAAAGAAGACAACAAGACTTGATAACAGAGTTCGTTCGACTTGGAATATGTCTCTGGGCCCTTCTCGATCAATGGGGAGGCCTTCATTGTTTAAGTGGCATGGGAAAGAAGAGTGCAAGCATTAGCTACAAAAAGGAGTTTTATACCTCCATATTGAAAGATGGCCGAAAAATGTAGAACTTTGATGGAAAAATGGGTAGTGCCATTGTGTTCATGGCATCTAGAAGTTCTGAAACCATAATTTTGACAAAGTGAAAATTCGGCCCTCCTACAAAATTTTGCCTCGAACTATGTGCATTGCCTCCTCTGCCTGGGTGCACTGACAAATTGCATTTATGTATACTCTAGGTGGTGGATTCTTTAATAAAAATTTTATAGTCCAGTTGGTGGAAGGTCCGGCTAAAATGGAGGAGGATGGGCGGTCAAACCCCGTCTCCTCCTTTTTACATATAACAAATTCATTATACAAACAAATTTTTGTTTAAATCATATTTTTGGTTCGGTCAAGCCCGCCCTGGGCAGCCCACCCACCATACTTGCCTCCCATCAACATTAGTAATAAGTGGAGGTTGCGTGTCTCGGGGTCGAGTTCATGCCCGAAGGGATGGCCCACCCCTTCTCCATTCGAATATTGGTTATGGGTGTGGGGTGGTGGGATCATGGACATCCACCGCATTTCTATTACTAATTCTGTGGTTCTGTGGCAGGGGGCCGAGAGTCGTGGCCTGCCCCTCAACCATATTACATTGTTTATTAGCTATGGATGGGAGTTGGGGTGGTGGCGTTGGTGGTCCGCCACCCCCCTTTTTTATATTTTTTTTGTTATATAAAAAAAAATGGTACAATTTTGGAAATTTGGTTTTGGACCAAAGGAGTCTTTTTAACAAGGCCACGATTTTTCCTAGAATCTGGCCGAGGTTGGCCAAATTTCGTCTTCCGGAAAAGTTCAAATTATGCCTTCATTAATCTTGCCCAGTCACCAAATTCCACCCAAATTTAAATGCCTCTATCTCCTTCATCCGGACTTAGATTGGAGTGTCATTCACATCGTTGGAATCAAGGCAGTGAGCACTTCGATCTGATGTCAAGTTAATCACATTTCCACCACTTTGAATTTTGAGTTTTTTCCATTCCACTATGTTTGGAGATCCACCTAGATCACCAAGCCATCTAGAACTTGGTCAATGAAGGGTAGGGGAAAATGATCCTTCTTTGTGGCTTTGTTCAACTCCCTGTAATCGACACAAATCATCCACTTACCATTTTTCTTGGGAACTAACACTATAGGAGAGACCCACCCACTGTTAGAGATAGGTTAAATGAATCCCGCATCTAGCAGTTTTTACAGTTCTTCTTTGACTATATCTTTAAGAGATGGATTCATCCTCCTTTGTGGTTGTCAGACTAGCTTGCAACATTATTTGATGTATATGTGGCGAGTACAGACTAAGGGTTGTACTCCCTTCATTTCCTTGTAACTCCAAGCGAAGGCTTCTAGGTTTTCTCTTAACATGTTGCATAACTTTTCCTCTTCAAGAGAAAAAAGAGATGGATTAATTTCCAAATTTTTCTATGGGCCAAATTATATGGTTTTGACATGGAGTGGGTTGGAATTGGTCAAGCATAAGTCAACTGGATGAATGGTCTAGGTTTCCCATACTTCTTCTTCCAATGGTAATGAAGTGGGAGTTGGACTTTGGAGTGGGTGTTCAATTAAGTCATTCTCATCTTGTTGTCCTCCTCTTATGTTTGTTTCCAAAGCATAAAGTAGGGCTAAATAAACCTCATATTCTTCCTCCTCCTCCAGCCATAAAGGTAAATCATGCTGTAGAGAAGGTTGAGCAGGAGGGTATAGGACTAACTGTTTGGACATATGCCTATTCTTAATGGTCATATTCCCAGCTCTGCAGATAATGTAAGCATTGGTTGTGGCCAACCATGGCCTCCCAAGGATGAGAGGGTAACCAGTAAACTTAACCTTAGGCTAGATAACTAGAAAATCTGCAGGGTACTCCCAGGAGTCAATGGAGACCATAACATCCTCCACAATTCCCTTAGGGGTGACTGTGGAATGGTCTGCAAGTTGCAGAACTGTTGTGGTATTCCTCAGTGACCCTTGGAGGTTGAGATTTAGCATGTTGTCCTTGGTCATCACATTACTGGAATCCCCAAGATCGATCAGAGTGTGTGGGATGATGGTGTCATTAATGTGCACATCTACTACAAGGCTTCTAGGGTCCAAATATTTTGTACATATTACATGCCCCAGCATTAAGTCAGACAACTGCCCAATGAAACTAATGGTAAGGGAATCCCTTTTTCTTCTTCCTAGATTCTTGAATCATTTCTCCTTAATCAACTTATTGTAAATGGGAACATCTTTTATTGCCTGGAGAAGGGGGATCTTTACACATAGATTTTTCAATTCTCCCAGAAGTCCAGTTTCTTCTGGGGTAAGCTGGAGTGGTTGGGCTAATCTCTCAGGAAAGGGTGGATTTAATTTAAGGTTGCTTTCCTCTCTTTCTTCCTCAAACTCCCTATGTGGAGAGGGAGGTTGGTTATCTGGGAGAATTCTCACAGATCTTAGGTTGATATCCTAGATTTCTATAGCATAATTTGGGCATGATGTCTCTCCACTATATACTTGTTGAGGTTGCCTATTTTTTGGGTTCAGATTTTGCTAGGCAGGCATCTGGGGTTGCTTGGGTGGAGCAGAGTGTAGGAGTTACGGTTGGGTAGGTGGAGGAGGCAATAGAGCTGGAGCATTGTTGTATTGGGGCCTCCACCCCTGGAGTGGGGTATTCCACTGAGGTTGTAATGGAACATAAGGTTGAATTGACTGGCTGGTGGGTTGGGAATGATACTGAGATGCATAGGACCAAAGAGGGGGTGTAGACTAGGAAGGATGAGCAAGGGGCCCCCAATAAGGTATAGTTGTGGTTTGGTTGGGGTTGTAATATGCATGGGATGACCCTTGCATACCCTGCTGGTATGGTCTAGGCCCAAGAGGTCTCCTTTGGTTCATGTAACAAAGCTGCTCAGTGACCCCTTCAGGTCCTTGATATATATCTTTGAGTCCTGGTAAATAATGGCACTTGCCTGTGGAGTGGTTTTCTTCACAGACTGAGCAAATCTCAATATAGTTCAATGGACATTCATTCCTAGGATCCCTCCTAGTGCATCTAGGACAAAAGATGGCCAAGGCTCTCTCTACTTCCTCTTGCTTCCTTTTGATGTTCATGGTGTCCAATTGCAAGGCAAGGGTTTGCAACATCTCATTTTTAAAATCTTCCAACATATTTCCAATTTCACTCTTGATGGATGAGTTGGAAGATGATGTATTGGACATAGGTTGACTCCTCCTACCCTTTTTCCTAGCTGCCCTAGAATGGTTTCTAAAGATAGTCTTGATATCCTCATAGGGTAATTGGTATATATATCCCCCTACTAACAGATGTAAGGTATCCAAAATATCTTCCCTTACTCCTCTAAGCAAGACCAACTTTAGTGACTTAGGGTCAAGCGTGCACCTGTCCCTTTTGTAACTAAGTTTGAACCTTTCTTCGTAGTCTTCCAAGGATTCATCCTGGCCCATGGTTATCCTGAAAATCTCTTCTTTAGTATCCTTTGACCTACAATAGTTCCTATATTGTTTTTTAAAAGCATGCTGCATCTAAGCCCAAGTTGTGATGATATCTCCAAGTAAACCCATGAACCATTGCAATGTTGTATCCTTGAGGGTAGATGGAAACAATTTTTACTTTTTGTGATCATCTGTATAGTCATAGGTTCAGCATATAACAATAAACTCAAATATTAAAGTGTCAGGGTCCTCTGTGGTCAGGCCATGGAAATGTGGTAGAGCATAGGGGCTTATATTCTTCATCTTAGTGTCCCCATTGGTTTCCCTGATCAGAAAGGCACCCTCAATTCTCTCTCTATTTCCTCTGTCATTTCGGTTTTCAGCCATTGGTTTAATAGGAATGGGTTCCTCTTATTCTTCTTCCCCTATAGGTTCTTCAAATATGTTAGGCTACTCACCTAAAGGTTCCTCCTATTCACAGGCACCAAAGAAGAGAGAAGGTTGGTTGTTGTATGCAGTGGGGGTATTTGGCAAGAATTTCCCTAAATTGTCTCTATTCCTATGAGGCGTGAAAAGGAATTTTTTTTGGGTTGGATTTTATAAGATATTTTAATGCTGGAAAGTACTTTGTGAAAATGAAATTGTTGATTGAATGAAAACTACTGACAAAAACAAAACTACTTGCTGAATTGAAATTCTGCTCGTAGAATGGAAAGGAAGGCAGATAATGACAACTAAAAGAAAGGAAGCTACTAGATTAGTTTTGCAGAAATAAACTAATGGCATAAAATTGGAGACTAGGAATAGAAGAAAAGAAAGCAAACTAGAAATAGAAGAAAAGAAAGTAGTAATCACATTCTACTCAGACACCTACCCGGAAATGGCACCAAAAAGTGATGAACGCCAGTATTACAGCAAGGATGCCACAACTCCTGGGTTACTAGCTTTATTTATCAATCCATGGTTCATACAAACTTGGCGGTGATAGTGCTATATGCATAAGTAAAAGTGAAGGTCTTCCCTGTTGTCACTGTTCATCTAGCGAGAGACCCCAGGGGTTCCAAGCCAGATTTCTATAGAGTTAGAAGAAGCTTGATTCTTTGCTGGAAGAAGAGAAAATCTATTCTAAGAGAGCTACTCTACTGTAGTAATGAAGAAAACAACATGTAATGCCAAATCACGCCATATCCTAATTAACCATTTAAACAACGATGCTAAGAAGAATTTTTAAATCAACACTAACCTAATGCTGCTATCTAAGTTATAGAAGTAAAGAGCATCAAACCAAACTAATGTGTAAGCAAGGAAACTAAACTAAATTTGTTTTTGCGTTTTTTTTTTTTTTGGTAAAACCAAGCATGCAAGGAGTCAAGCTAAAGAGCAAGCGAAGTTAAAAATTAGGGAAAGGAGGACATAACGAAGTAAGAGTGCATGGGAACTGTTGGATCAGTCAGATCAATGAGTAGTATAAACTGAACATGAGCGATGGAGATTGTAGCATAGGAGATTAAGTGAATAGATGGATGAATAGGAATAATGGGAGATGAATGGTGGATATATTGTTATGGGAGATGAAGTAAATAAATGGATGGATCACATCAAGTCATGTGGTGACAAAAGGAAAAAAAGTGCAAAATGATGCAGCGGCCTTCATAGGTGGTAAGCAGTTTCTCATGATCCCTTGAAGTTGTAAGTGGAATTCCTAAATTTTGCGCGATTAGCCTAATTAAGTGACACGTAGCACAAGAAAACCACTTTTCTCATGTGCTCTTGGGTGGATATCGACCGTGAAATAATTCACACGAGATTTCACGATAGTCGTTGGATAATGCGCGATTAATGAATGGTGGATATCAGCCAAGCTAGTTGGCGATCGAGTGACGCGATAGCCGTTGAATCAAGCAAGGTAGATCAATGTTGGAGATTTGGGGCGCATAAAGTCAAACATTAGAATGAATATAGGTGATAAGCAGTATCTTGCATGCCCTAAGATCTCTAAGCTGTATTTCTAAATTTCACGTGATTAGCCTAAGTGAGTGACACGTAGCATGGGAAAACCACTTTACTCGCATGCTCTCGGTCGGGTATCGGTTGTGCAATAATTCACGCAAGATTGTGTTATAACCATTAGATCATGTGGGATTGGTCAATGTTGGATATCGGTCAAGCTAGGTGGCGAGTGGGTGATGTGATAGCCGTTGGATCGAGCAAAACAGATCAACGATGGAGATTTGGAGCATCTAAAGTCAAATGTAGAAATGAATATATGACATGCAGTTAATAGCAATTGGGAAGGTTTGTTATGGATCAGATGGTAAGGATATCTACGAGTATAATCCGATTAAGATGTGATTTGTTGGCTTCCACATATATTATGCATGAACAAAGTGCTGAAGGAAATGAGAATATGAGTGAGATCTTATTAAAAAAAGATAACAATGAAATGAACCAAGTACTGAATCAAGACGACAAACTCCAAATCTCATGCGATAGCTAGAAATATTTTTTTTTGGGATTTCTAAAGGGTCTCTTCCTCAAGTCATGGTCCTAGAGGGAGGAGGTGAGGCCGACACACCTGCTAACAACCTAATGGGGATATTTTTCTCCTTGCTAATCTGCTAATTAAAAGAAGGTGCAAATGGAAGAAAAATATAATATAACCAATCTACGCTACACTTCTATAATGGAAATGCAGCTACTTAAGCAAATGAACGATTAAACCATGAATCTATGCACTACATTGATGTAATGGAAATGCAACTTTTAAGCAAATGAACGATTAAACTATGAATCTATGCTAGCATACATGTACAATAAAGAGGAGCCTTAGCTGCTAGTGTTGGGTCCTAACCCAAGAGCTTCAGTCCTCTGAGTTAACTCAGTGCTGGCTCAAAACAAAACTCATTCTTATTATCAAAACAATGGATTAGATAAAAAATTGTCATAGGTCTTGCAGCTCGAAAATAAAGGAAAGTTTTACAATCAAAATTCTAAATCCTACTGAGGTCCTGGGCCTCTCTACTTATATGTCTGAAGTCTCCAACAAATTCCTTAAAACTAGGGAGGCTTGGCTCCCAAACTCGAGTTAAACTAGTGCTTTGACTTTCACTTGCTTGGTTTCCTTTTAGTCCTCATGATTTGGTTGTTTGCACTCTGAGCTGATCTAGGAATATTCGAATGGAAGAGTAGTAAATGAGGAGGATTTACCTCCTATAATTCCTCTCCCTTTTCCCCTTCGAGTTTTTACCAAGGTCTTTGCCAAAATTCCTTAGTTTTATCCTTTAATCTGTGTTAAATGCACATTAGACCACAAGGCAAAATATCCAACTCTAACTCATCTTGTAAACAAATTATAATCAAAAGTATGCAATAAGTTGTGAGAATAGTTGGTTTGGCTAAGCTAGGAGGTGAATTAAGGCCCATACAATTACCCAATGATGAGGCTCATCACCTTGGTCAAAACTCAAATGGGGCAAGGGAGAGGAATTATAGGAGGTAAATCCTCCTCATTTACTATGCCTCCATTCAAATATTCCTCCATTAGCTCAGAGTGCAAACAACGAAATCACGAGGACTAGAAGGAAGTAGAGAAAGTGAAAGTCAAAGCACCTATTTATCTCGAGTTTGGGAGATGAGCCTCCCTAATTTTAAGGAAGTTGTTGGAGACTTTAGATGCATAAGTAGAGAGGCCTAAGACCTCAGTAGGATTCCAATTTTTGGATTGTAAGACTCTACTCTATTTTGGAGTTGCAAGACTTATGATAGGTTTTGATGTAATCCATGGTTTTGATAATAAGAATGAGTTTTTTCTGAGCCATCACTGAGTTAACTCAGAGGGCTGAAGCTCTTGGGTTAGGGCCCAACCCTAGTAGCCAAGGCCCCTCTTTATTGTACATGTATGCTAGCGTATATTCATAGTTTAATTGTTCATTTTCTTAAGTAGCTACATTTCCATTACAGTAGTGTAGAGTAGATTGGTTGTGTTTTAGTTTGCTTCCATTTGTGCCTTCTTTCAATTAGTAGGTTAGTAAGGAGAAAAATATCACCATAAGGTTTTCATCAAGTGTCTCAGCCTGATCTCCTCCCTCTGGGACCATGACTTGAGGAAGAGACCCTTCAGCAACCCAAAAACACAGATTTCTAGTTCTTGCATGAGCTTTGGAGTTTGTTTTCTTGATTCAGTAGTTGGTTCATTTCATTGTCATATTTTTCCATCACTCTCTTTTTGTAATAAGATCTCACTCATATTCTCATTTCCTTCAACACTTTCTTCATGCATAATATGGGAAAATGATTCATGCTTTTCTAGTTTATGAGAATGTATCTTGTTGCATAGTTCTTGGAAGACACACACGTTTTAAGCATTGCAAGTAATTTAGGAGGAGGTCTAGACTTCATCACCAACATCCATCTTTCACCTCATCCACCTCAACCATCTCTTGGTCCACCCTCACCCTCACTAGTAATTTTGTCCTTTTTCATTGAAATTCCCATAGACACATTGAAATGCTTAAGCGGAAGCTAATAAATCACATCTTAATCAGATTATACCCGTGGATTTCCTTACGATACGATCCACGACAACCCTGACCAATCACCATTAACCACTTGTCGCATAGTTGACATATTCATTTCAACGTTTGACTTTAGGCACTCGAAATCTCTACCTTCGATTTGTCTCACTCAATCCAATGGATTTCCCGTCACCCGCTTGCCAACTAGCTTGGCTGATCTCCATCATTGATCTGTCTTGCTTGATCCAATGGCTATCGTGTCACCCACTCACCTACTAGTTTGGCCGATCTCCACCATTGATCAATCTCACATGTTTCAACAACTATAGTGCAATCTCGCATGAATTCTTGCACGACTGATATGCAATCGAGAGCATGCCAGAAAAGTGGTTTTCCCATGCTACATGTCGCCCGCTTAGGCTAATCATGTGAAATTTAGGAATATTGCTTACAGATCTTAGGGCATGAGAGATACTTCTTACCACCTATGAAGACCGCTGCAACATTCTACATGTTTTCCACCCTTCTGTCGACATGTGACTTGATATGATCCATCCATCTATTAACTTAATCTCCTACAATAAGATCTATGCTACTCATCTTCCATTAATCTTGTTCATTGATCTGACTGATCCAACGGTTCCTATGCATTGTTGCTTCATTACTTCTATCTTTCATTGATTTCGATCTTCGATTGCTCTTCCACTTGACTCCTTCCTATTACAGAATTAGATATTATAAAGCAATGGAACACATAGAATATTTTAGAAATATAAACACAGAAAATGTATAGAACAAGAGAGACACAGATATACGTGGTTCACCCAGTTTGGGCTACGTCAATGGAGAAACAACCAGTCCTTCCTTTTATATTATGTAACAAACTGAAGAGATACAACCTACAGCAAATCCGTTGTAATTCCCTCTTTGCTCTCAATATCCTCTCTCTTCCTCACTTAGAATAAATATATACATAGACGCAATACAATTTCCTCATATATAGCGAGGGTTTGCCTTCTAGGGCAAAAAACCCTAAATTAAACATAAATTCTACCATCAGATCTGCGCCTAATGAATAACCGATATTGACTACGAAATTACAACATTTTACAAGGCAATTTTACATCCATTCTTAGATTCGGGGGAGCTTCCCCTGATCCCCCCCGACATGGGGGGGCTCCCAAAGGTTGCAGTCACTCCCCAGTGGACCCCCCTGCAGTGAATATTTTACGAGCGGTGTTGCCGCCCCATTACGAACTGAGTCCAATGCGGTGATACCTTTGAATATAGAAGATAATTGGGCTCCACAGCCAACAATCTCCCACTTGGAGATAGATTATAGAAACTACATCGCTGCTTCATTTGCTGGACAATGATTCCATTTTGGACCTGGCTATTTCTCATCTTCTTCATCATACTTGAAGACCAATTGAAACTGAGCAAATTCTCAGTTTCTCCCTGGTTACAACTTTTGTTAACATATCTGTAGGATTTTGGCTAGTGTGTATCTTTTCCAGCTTCAACTATCCATCTTCCAACGTTGACCATATGAAATGTTACTTGAGATATATATTTTTAGTCTTGGAATGAAATGTAGAGTTCTTTGCAAGATGTATGGCACTCTGGCTGTCGCTGTATAACTTTCCCAACTCCTGCTTCTTATCCAATTCATCCAGAAACCTTTGTAACCAAATCATTTCTTTACTATCCTCTGTAGTAGCAACATACTCTGCTTCTATTATTGAGAGTTCAACAACGCTTTGTAGTTTTGAGACCCAACTGGTAGTTGTTCCACCTACAGTAAACACATACCCTGTTATGCTTCTCCTATTATCTCTATCACCCGCCATATCAGCATCAACATATCCCTGTAGAGAAATGTTTGAACCGCCAAAGCATAATTCTTGATTTGTGGTACTTCTAAAATACCCGAGAATCCACTTCACCACCATCGAATGTTCTTTTCCTAGATTGTTCATGTAACTGCTTACAACTCTCACTGCATGTGTAATATCGGGCCTTGTGCAGACCATTGCATACATTAAGCTTCCAACTGCTGATGCATATGGAACTTTAGACATATGAGCCATTTCCTCCTGAGTCTTGGGACACTCCTCCTTTCTTAATTTGAAATGGCTAGCCAAAGGTATACTAACTGGTTTTTCATTTTGCATATTAAACCTTTTCAACGCCTTTTCTATTACTCACTTTGAGACAATGTTAATTTGCGATTCTTCCTGTCTCTAGTTATTCTCATACCAAGGATTTGTTTTGCAGCACCAGAATCTTTCATTGCAAATGAGTTTGAAGATTTTCTTTTGAGCACATTTATTTCTTGCATGTTAGAACCTGCAACAAATATGTCATCTACATAAAATAACTATATAATATAGCTGCCATCATTTTTCCTTTTGAGATAAACACAATGATCAAACTGACATCTAGTATAACCTTGTTCGGAGATAAACCTGTCAAATTTTAGATACCACTGCCTTGGAGCCTGTTTTAAACCATACAAGCTCTTCTTCAACCTGCACACTAGTTTATCCTTCCCTTTTACCTCATATCCTTGTGGTTGTTGCATATATATATCTTCCTCCAAATCCCCATGGAGAAAGGTTGTCTTTACATCTAATTGCGCAAGATGCAAATCTTCAACTGCTACTAGACTTAGAATAGTTCTGATTAAAGTCATTTTCACAATAGAAGAAAATATCTCATCAATGTCTATACCCTTTTTCTATGCAAACCTTTTCACCACAAGTCTAGCTTTATACCTTTTTCTACCTCTATCTTCTTCCTTCAACTTGTAAACCCATTTATTCTGCAATGTTGTTTTACCTGCAAGCAACCTGACTAAGTCCCAAGTCTGGTTATGTGCTAACGAGTCCATCTCTTCTTTCATGGCTTGCTCCCACTTCTTACTGGTTTCTACCTGCACTGCTTCTTCATAACGTTCTGGTTCACTAGAATTAGTCAACAATACATAATATAATGAAGTAGAGTATCGTTCAGGGGGTCTTCCTACCTAATGGTTATGGAAGTTATGAAAAGTGGGTGGAGGGAAAAATAATTATGTATAATAGAATCAATATGTTCAGTTGAATACTCAATTATAAGTGAAACTCTAAAGACATTTATAATTTATAAATGACCTATAACTAGAAAATGCACCTAATATTGCAAAGGAAATGTTATAAGTGGATAGCATATGGAAGAAGAATATTGATGAAGATATATGCAATATGTTATAAGTTGAGTGAAAGAAAAATCTCAATGTTGTTGTTTGGTGTTTAGAAATCTGAATGATATCTAAACTTCTGTGCAAATGTAACATGGATCTTCGGAAACCATGAACGACATATGATAAAAAAATTATCTATATATATATTGCACTCAAAACATGACAACAACCAACAAATAAAATAAATTAGCTTGGATAGAAAGCAATAGCTTCACCTTCATTCTTGAGTTGCTTCTGTTTATTTGAATTTGACTTGTGACATTCTTTATTTGACAAGGAATCAAAATCATCCAACGTGGACTTTGGAGATCCAAATGACATCTACGTTTTATTGCCATGCCTGAAAACCATGGAGATCCATGTCGATAGTAGAATAATATGTGCGTTTGTTGCTCAAGAACACATTCCTTATTAACCATTGTTACCTGACAAAAACCAAAGAGACAACACAATATCAGCGTACACGAAATCCCCTACTGAAATATAATCATAAGTTAGCTAAGAAGTCTAAAAGATGTTCTTAATTAATAAACTTTGTATTTGGAAATTTTGTTTCTTTTTATTTAAAGAAAGACTATGTTGTACAACACTTCTGTTTATTTATCTAGGCAATTATATCATAGCATATGTCACACGGTAGCAATCTACAATACCTAAAGTAAAAAGACAAATTTGCTCAACAAAATAGATTTAGAAAAGAGCTTTGAAAACTATAAGTTTGTCATCAAAGCTTTAATTAGTTTAACGTCAAACTAGTTGGAGTTTGAAAATCAAAACCATTCATAGGAAATGAACAGGACAATGGCCAAAGTTATTTTCATACAAATAAAGCTAGAGTCACTATTGTCATTGCAGATAATTGAAATTTGGGTAGTATTCTAACAGTTAGAGCTTATTTGCAGGGAAGACTCGTCAATTCCATCATTTTTTTTTCCATGGTTTTTTGTTGTATATCCAGATCAGATAGCTTGTTATTCTCAAGTTCTACCTTTCAAGTGTTGATTTCCAGCTCACCCTTTAAAACACAATTCTACCACTCCATTTGATTTTGTTTTGTCAAGAGAATTGGTAGGACCTTCCCATCCTCTATTTTACTTTAATCAATAACCATCCATCAATGATATAAATAATAACAAATACACAACAAAGGCCAAAGATGCACTTGTTGTATACCTATGTTCTATGCATCATCTGACCTTACTGGTGCAAAGAGATCACCTTGAAAAAATAGCATCCACGTGGAATTTACAAAACCAATCAAAATATGAACATCCTTTTAATCAATAAAATCTCTAACTTAAAATAAAAGTAGCCTAGAATTGAATGTTATATCAACCATGTCAAATAACTAACATAAGGTGAGAAATACAGGAAATGCATATTGGATTAGAAAAAAAATTGATGTGATAACACTCATAATCAAATAAATGAATTACGCATAATAAATGCAAATAAATGACTTACAACTAAGACATGAGGTTTCCCTTTCAACCCTGTCGTTAAAAAACTCTTCCTTATGTCACAGACCATTAAAATTTTTCTAATACCAGGTGGAAGTGGTATTGTAATATTAACCTCTGATAGAGTCTGTGTCCACGACTACTTCTCAAGATCCACTCCATTACCAGCATTTGGGGCTAGATAAGATACATGCAAAACCCATCAACATGAAAATGAAATCTACAACCTTGTAAAAAATGGGAGGAAAAAAAAATCCACAAATTGAAACAGACTGTAGGATAACTCAGTCCTACAACATGATTATCCTGTCATGAACAATAAAAAAGGAAATCAGGAGAAATATAAATTTTGCCACATTTTGACAATCATTTCCTTTTGCATATTCTATGAGCAATTGATGAAAAAATTTAGCTAAAGCTTGTCAACATCAATATTATAGTAAAACATAAAGGAACCACTCCAACACATATAATCCTAAACATAAGTATCTATACATATAAGTATTTATTGAGGACATTGTATTTTGTGAAAATATGGAAGTCAAATCTTTGAAATAAAACAATTTATGGTACCACTACCTTATGAAGTCCATTCATTTGAGTATTTACGAAGTCCATTCAAGAATTTCTTCAAAGTTCAAAGTTCAAAAAATTAACATGTAGTCTTAAAAAACTCAGGTTTGAAAAAGAGATAACCCAAATATGTAGAGTATATATCTCATATTTATATATCCTAATTTCCAGACATTGAAATGACACTTTTTAGCATACTATTGTGAATTCAACCCAAAATGCTAGAAAAAAATATTGATGGTTATTTTTGTTAAAAATGGCAACTAGGTCCAAATTCCACTTTTAATAGCTCCTTTAGGGAATATAATTGTGGCATTGAATTCCTCTTTTCTAGAGGATCAAAATCAATCTAAATATCGTCAAATTTGGATAAGTAGAAGTGGAATTTTGAATTTATGTTTCTCTCATGTAAATTATTTAGGTTGGCCTCAAATATATGTCGGCTTAAGAAGATCAAAAGTCATGTCCCCTAAACTCCACTGAATTGTATATATAGAGGAGCATTCTCTCTCTTTTGAGACACATCAATCAAGAGAAAAAGATATCTCTGTGGTAGTGAAGATTAAGGAGGATAAATTCTGGTTATTGTTGGGACTATTTTGGTTAGGGGTTTGTCATAACAGGTCTAAGTTTGGAAGCACTGTTTCACTGTCATTAAGGAAAATATTATATATGGGTTGTGACTTGTTTCGTATGGGACTTCTTCCTATAGTTTGGCCGCAACTGCAGACCTTGAATCACTTTCCCAAGAAGCTGAAATACAATAGAAATTCATTGACGTTATATGATAGTATTCATGTGCTTGTTGAGGATGACATGGAAACTTAAAAATAGGCTAGGACTACTACAAATAATAGAGCCCTTGTAATAAGAAAAAGGTCACATTGTTTACAGAATTCAAGGGTTGGAGCAGCATGCTTCAAAAACTCTAATCTAGAACCACATAGATAATATCAACGATGACCTTAATGTGGTCATAAACAAGCTTCTTAAGCCAATGAAAGGGAGCATCATGTGAAATAAGGAAGGTCGTAGTAGAAAGGAGGATTTTTGGATCAGTCAACTTAGAAAGCAGTGGATTGTTGTTTCCCTAACCAAACCGATCTTGTACAACAATATGATTTGTCCTCTATGAACAAACTGCCTAGATTACAAGATTGAATGGATCTAAGAGAAGTGACGCCTGATCTTCATATTGGAAAGTTATTTTATATCATTCTACTCTCTCTCTTTCTCTACTAAACAATTGATGATAACAATAATAATATTTCATCAAGGTTTTCCCTAGCTTGAGCCATATTCTCATGTCTTTCTGTCTTGGCTTGTCTTCTGCATCTATCATTTATGTTATTTTGTCAGTTATTGTTATATAATGTCTAATGTGATTGGTAAATGGATTAATGGGCATATGGTTGAATGAATTATCTAACCTAAGCAAAGAACATGTTAACTAAAAATTAACATGGTATCAGAGCTTAGGTGAGGACAAACCCAAGCTTATAGAGATTGCAATCACTAAATAATTTCATTGACGCCTCCAACTCTCTGTGGTAAATCAAGTCAGAGTTGAAATCTGGGTTATTTCTCAAGGCCTTCTTGAAGCCCTAATTAGTAAACATGGGCACCAATCTTAAATATAATTAACTATCACGAGCTAAAGTTGGAAGACAAAAAGGTATCTTCTGTACTTTATAACAGTCCTACTCATCAAGCTTAAGACTGTATCATCATCGTAAGATTATGGAAAGACATTCTCTATGAACCCTAGAGGTAATGTCAATCCTCTACAAATATTTGTTTGAAATACTATTCTCATCACTAGAGGACTGATCAAGTGTGGGATATATCTATCTAAGATATATTGAATACTTCAGATAACAAGTATAGGCTTGCATTCATTCTATCATTATTTTTGAGGTTGGGATTCTTTCCTAAGAAGTTACAATCCTGGACATTGATCAAGAGTACCGTATCCTAGACCAAAACATATTTTAGAAGGGTCCCAGAATCTAAAATTCATCCATCAAATTATAAGCATGATCACCATTATCATTGACTAGTATCAACTGTTCAACATCTATTCTCTCTATCAGTGCCTCTGGTTTTGGAAGGATATTTCACTTTGAAGTTAGAAATTTTTTGCAATAGGGTCAAGTCACTATAATGCCTTGCTTGAAGGGTTGAATCATCTAACTTGTTGTAGGAATAAGGCCAAGGGATTGTGTAAGAGAAAAGTTAAAGAAGGATCATATTGATCTCAAGAGACATATTATGGTTATGTTGGAGGTATCCCTAAAACAAGGAAGGTTCAACTAGTCAACACTGGGAACTCGGTGGTAATTTTATACAATCTCTTAGCCTCCTTGAAGGTCATTGTTGTAGTGAAAGTATAGTATATTCATGTTGGTGAAAGCTACAGTGACTATGCAGACTTGGTTATTATTATTTGGAAGGCTCATATTTGAGCCCTGTGGCATATTGAACTTGCTCGCTAACTGAAGCATGATAACCTTTTCATTAACATAACTCCATGGACTCCTTGAGAGAGAACTGATTCATTATAGCATCCTACAATTCGCAAGTTGATTGGCTATTAACTTTAGATATATGTGAGCATGAAAGTTTAAATAAGTCATCTTTTTCAAGATTCTAGCAAAGGTAAATTGTAGTAGCAAGACCAAGATGACTCTATCTGATGGAAAACAATAATAGAAATGAGACTAAATGAACACAGTCCACATAAAAATGGTTTTAAACTTTTATTGTTGAATATCTTACAATTGTGATAATTATCATCAACACATGTACCTATTGTCCTTTGATAACACTACAATTTGATAACTTAAAAGCAATATAGCTGAAACACAAACAAAAAATTTACTACATGTAGAATTGCTTGCCAAGACTATCATCAAATTTGTAGTCATGAATTTCTGCTTTATTGTTGTGACCCTCACTATTTTCAAACTAAGGAAAACATGGACAAAGATAAAAATAACTTGGTGAAGTTGAAGGCTCTATTTTCCTTATTAACATCTTCCTTTGACAAGGATATTGGTCATCTATAAGTCTTTGTGCACTTAGCACTGGATGTTAATTGGATGAATGCACAAGGTTAGATTCAGGATACTTCCTTATCTCCCTTAGCTACTAATATGAAAGAGCTCTCTAGGTAGTTCTAGATGATCATAACCTCTCATGTTTTCAAAGAAATTAATAGCACAACATATACTCTCTCAAAGGAAGGACTGCAGTTGTAGGAGAACTAAGTTCTGGAGAAGGAATTCATTGGTGGTAATTTATCCTATATAAGAGAAAATGATAATAGGTTCCACAACATGGATACCTTCCCTCAGAGCATTCATATCAAACTATAGTTTTTTAACATTTTTAATTTACAGTAAGCAGTGAAAGATAATTTTATTAGTGTCCAACAAATAACAAAAAGATATGCCAATGAGACTAGAATGTACAATCAGTAATTATCAATATGTAGGGGTGTCGTGGGCTACCCTAAAAGCATAAAGAGAAACTTGTTTAGCTTTGTTAGAGTGCACTTGTGCCAAATTTTTAATTCTAAATTTTGTTTCTCTTTATAGACAACTTCCATACAAGTCTCCTTGAGATCCCACTTTTATCAATAAATGATACCCACATTTAGTGCAAAAACCATTAGTGGAGTTTTAAGGCCTCCTAGTCATTAGGGAAGTTGATTATTAGGGTTACTTATTACATCCTATGTATTTTTCAAATGTCAATACACCATATATTATTCTTACGTATTTTAGAAACTCCAATACAAAATCAATATTACTAGCAGTCATCAAGGCCAACAAATATGTCTTCAACCTTATACATAGTGAAGACATACTTGTTTAATAGTGATGAGATGACATAACATAATATGCTTTAGTACAAGTATTTGTTGGTACAAGTGTCTATATGCTGGAAGAAATAGGCCTATAATGATGTAGTTGAAAATACCACTGGAAAATGTGCCTAGACTAGTTATACTATGCTTCAATCTATTGGGAATGGGAGATCTATTGCATAATTTCCCTAAAACAATAATGTTGTTTCATGATTATCCCTAAGGTTGCAATGAAACCCGGAAATCACATGTGACATGGTAAAAAGAATCCCTAAAGTAATTGACAACAATTTTGGCCAAGGTCAATCTCTAAGTCCTCTTTGCACAACACAATTTTTTTTGAATAATTGAATAATTTTGTCTAACAATAGTAATATATCCTCTATACCAAATACATTATTTTTCCCTAATGACTTTCTTATTGAAAGGTATTCTGGGGATATCTGCTCCACAATACCAAAAACAACAGTAGTGACATGTGAATTCCTTTGGTCTAAAATCTTTTCCAATCCAAAGTCTCCCATGATGGCTTCAAAATGTTCATGCAGTAAAATGTTTGTTGCTTTGACATCACAATGAATTATCTTGGGGTCACAATGATCATGCACATATAAATAGTAAAAGTCCCCTTGCTTCTCCAAGTTCTATCTATTTGGGAGTATACTAATCCAGAGCTAGTTTCCCCACCAATATGATCACTTAGATGATAGGTCACACTTGTAATTCATCTCTACTCTGTTAAGAAAAATCACATAATTCCAAAATAGAATGAAAGCACCACAATCTTATTATCCTTGCTTCATAAATATCAGAATGTTATTGTACCTCCTTATACCTTTGTTTAGTATGTCCATCATCAAGTAACCTTAGATACCACCTTAAGACCTCTAGTAGTAAGCCTTAGTAGAGGGTAGCAATGCTCTCGCATGCATCAAAGTTCCCTGAATTCATATGAAAAGTCTTAGCTAATTTCCCCTTTGCTTCTATATTCAATGCATTTATGAGTGCAACGCCTTTGCTCACTACTCTCTAGCTATAAAGTGAGGGTGTTTTGTTTGTTAGCTTGGGAATGCCAAGACAAATGTCAATAGTGGGAATGCACAATTTGCTCAAATTTCAATAGACTCCTTTTTCAACTTAATATTCAATTGAAAGCAATTTCTTCAAATATGAACAAAGCTAAGACATCATCATTGCTCTATATGGATATCAATTTGAAATTCTCATGTTTAGATACGTTGTTGTCTATAATAGAAGCTTTATAAAATATTCCCAGGATTAAGAAATAAATACATATATACAACTTGAAGAACTGAAGAAATCCCTCACATACTCTTATAGTCCTCACCTAGTTGAGCATGCATCGTCATATACAAGTTAGATATGGTGTGTAGTACAAAGATGTATGATAGAGCATAATTCCAACATTTCAATGATTACAATGGATAGTATAGGTGTCAGTTGGATGTATATATAATTTAGATTAGGAACTGCAACATGATTTTAAGGAATGGCCAACTACAATAGGAAATAGTGATGTATCAATCATATGTCAAAGGAGCACTCCTTGGAAGGATTTAACAGGAGATGGTGTAAGGCTTGACTCTTGACATAGCATTACTTATCAGTTATGATGGCATGACTATGCATATTTGGAATACAGGGGGCTCTTACATGTTGGTGTCTCCATCTTATATAGATCATCTTTTGGCTAAGTTTGAATATAGCGACTGTTGGGTAGTTGTAGTTGTTTGTTTTCTCACAATATCTAGGGGAAAGCTAAACATGACATCTTGTTTATCATGATTTTGTTGATGTTGATCTTCTGATGCTTCTTGAATTGCACCTGCAGAATAGGTAATCTTATGTTACAAGTTCAGGTGGAACCTTGGCCACCTTTAGAATTTTCTTTTTTAAACAATATTAATTTAATCATTTGTGAAAGATATGGGAAGGAGAATCATGTTTCCTTCACTAAATGTATATGTAAGATGAATTCTACTCACATCCAAATATATGCTTCTAAGAAATAACTTGCAGGTTATTAAGGACCATTTAAGAGGTAATGTCCAAATCATGCAGGTTAATTGTGTGTGCAAGTGTTGTAAATTTTAAATATACATGGCTTTGAAGTGCAGTTCTCTATTTACATTTTCCTAACAGTAGATAGCATCATGTACCTCATGTGGAATGCTCTAGTTACTTTATCCTAAAGGAAGATAACATTGACTAGAAGTGATGAGATATACTCATAATTGAAGAAATCTATTTTGTTTACTGTCATGTCTTGAGGCTCCACTTCTCAACATACCACAAACACTTTAAACAGTGTTGGTGGAAAGGCATGACACCATGGCAAAGGTTGTACCACACCTGTCAATGAACTTGTATGAACCTGAAGCTTCTGGAATTCCTGGAAACTATTTTTATTGATGTTGTTGCTTACCCTTCCCTTTCTTCTTATAACACTAAGAAGCATAGTGGCCATCCATACTCGAAGCTTCTACAATTCTTGCAAACTATTTTACTGTTATTGTTGCTTACCATTCCCCTACTTCTCAAGATACCGAGAAGCATATTGGCCATGCTTCTTGCACTTGACATGGCTCAAATTATTCTTCTGCTGGTTAGAAGAGATTGAATCTTCCTTCTTCTTCTAACCCTTCACAAATCCTATTTTATTTCCTCCTTTCCTCACCCTCCCAATGAGGGCTAGCTCTAGTACATCCTCATCACTGGTTGAAACAATCTCCAATCTCATTTCCTCCTTGATAAATGCATCCCACAAACCTTCGATTTGAGGGTAGCTTCTCACAAGCACATAAAAACTATACAAAATGGTGCCAAGATGGACCAAAGCCATTCAAACTGATCCAAATTAGTCCATTCTCTTCTACCTTGTCATCAAGTGTAGCTTGTTTATCTCTCAACTCTTGATCTTTATTAGATAGATAACTATTTTAGTAGTGTTTCTCATGCAAGTAATGGGTGATTTCTTCATTCAGAGCATTCTCCTAGACATTTTCTTGCTCCAATACAATGTAATCAAGGTAATATGCATTTCCCTATCAATCTTTTTCTCTACAATGAAAGGGGTTAGAGATGATTCTTCACCAAAATAAAAACTATTCATTCCAGTTTGACCAATTTCTAATCATGCTCAGCCAACTCCTTGGTATCTGTTGAAAGTAAAATCTCCTTCTCCACGAGGTACCACAATTCAACCTCTTCTGAGAGATGTTGCATCCTGAAATATAATAGAGTTGGAAGTGTCCTCCAACATGTGACAATCCTAAAGACCCTAACTACTTGTGACATTTTGGGAAAATTATTGGCGATAATACCTTGTTCACAATCAGAGTTGTGAAAAAGTCATGACCATGGGTAGTATGGTGCCATTTGTATCTCTCTGTTGATCTACCGAGGGGTTGATTCAACAGCCCAAATAGGTTGAGTGAGTTTCCCAAGGAAATGAGTCCTAGAGCTTCCTATGGAGGATTCATTCCGAAAACAAAGATGCAGTCGAAAATTCAATGCCAATTGGGCACTTGGATATTTAGACCATGCTTAAGCATGACTGATAATGACAAACAGTAATTTTGTAACACTATTCATGTGTATAGAAAACATATATATGTCATCAGTAATCCACGATACCTCTGCCTAGAGATGATCTAGTAATTTGAAATAGAAGCAAGATAGAGATGTGCCCTGGTCCCTTCTTCTGAAGAATATTTTAAATCATGTTAATGTGAAGCATTCCTCTAAAAAAAAAAATCTAATATTACAGATCTCACGCAGAAACACACTTTAAGACATTATCTTTGTGGTCTGAGTTTATAAGGCTCTGTGAATGTGGCTGACTGAGGCAAAGAATTCAGGGAATGAATGGCATCCAACTCTTCACCTGAAAGAAGCTACATGTTCCAGACCCTATCAAATTTTATTATGTTATTCAACAAACCTTGTGTTGAGATCATTTTGATCTTTCTTCCAAAGACAACATGCAACAAGATTGAGATTTCATTATTAGTGATGATAACATATTTTGATGGTCTTGAAAGAGATATATTGTGAGTGAATTGATCTGCAAGAAGTTATAAATGCATCACTTATAGAGATATACACCATTGAATTGGGTGGCAGAGTATGGGATCCTTTGATTATATATAGACTTAGTTTGAACTTAACGCAGCGATTGGATTGACATTGGATCACATCAATCACAACAACAAGAGTAAAGGCTGCTTGCACCCATTCTAGGATTGTATGCTGCACTACTTCAATCAAAGTTATATCACATCCACTAAAATGAAGGAGATCACATCAATTCAGGCAAGCGTTGTTTGGCTTTCCACGAAACAGACCTAAGGTTGCAATGAGTATACTCCATCTCCTCAAGTGAAGTAACTCACAGCTATGTCCACAAAGGATTGTATCCATTTCTAATAAAAGTTACTTGCAACAATTGCCAACAATATTTTCTCTTGCAGGTTAAAGCTAAAGAAATATCAGTCCTCCAGTGAAAATGGGAAGGCCTAGTCAGACGGTTGAATACTTATGCAAATTTCAAGTGGCAACATATTTGTGTGTAGATCAAGATTGGCATCATCATTTATACACACATGTAGCATAAGAAGAAGTATTGCAATGACACTCCTCCAGTTCAAGGCAATTGTGACATCTTGGGCAAATTATGGACGATAATACCTTTTTCACAATCAAAGTTGTGAATAATTCATGACCATGGCTAGTATGGTGCCATTTGTATCTCTTTGTTGATCTACTGAGGGGCTGCTTCAATAGCCCAAACAGGCTGAGTTAGTTTCCCAAGGAATCAACTCCTGGAGTTGCATGTGGAGGATTCATTCTGAAAACAAAGATGCAGCCGAAATTCCAATGACAATTGGGAGCTTCGATATTTAGATCATTCTTAAGCATGATGGATCATGACAAAATTTAATTTGGCAGCACTATTCATGTGTATATCAAACACATATATGTCATAAGTAATCCAAGATACCTCTGCCTAGATATGATCTAGTACTTTGAAATAGAAGCATGACAGAGATGTGCCCTGGTCCCTTCTTCTACAAAATATTTTAAATCATGTCAATGTCAAGCATTCCTCTGAGTCCTTCAGTCATTTGCATTAAAGGAATGAAATCTGCAAACTTCATTAAATCTCTTCATTCTCACCTAAAGTTTAATCTTTCTAGAGTGGCATGTTTAGTGCTTTGATATTCTACCTTGAATGACTGGTTATATCTACAGTGTGTTGCTTTCACCCGACTTATTTAAGTTGAAGAGGAGAAAAGGAATCAGAATTAAGATCTTATCATTTTCATAGTAGCCGTGTTGTCGATCAGTCTCTCTATACAATATCTTTATTATCATACAACAACAAGATTTAGGGTTTCATCACTATTACCCCTCAGTAGTTGCTCAGATCTACCACTATACATCTTGTGAAAAAATCCTAATGATAAATCCTCCTGCATGTTGGCATTATGATGAATGTGTTGTACTTGATGGCAACCCACTTGTAGCAAAACAACTCACTTAACTAGATGAATCTTCATAATACATATCAGATGTGACAGAATGCATGATAGTAGTATTTATAGATATGATGAAATGCAGGGATGCTTCAAGGAATCAGTTTAGAAGGCAACTCTCTCAGATGAAAGATCACAGTCTAGCAAGTAAACAAAAAGGATGAAGAAAGAAAGGTATATGTAGGTTCACTATATACCAAGCCGCATATACATGCAGGCTCATAGACCAAAAGATGCGTATAGCGTAAACATGCACTTTCATGGAAGGAAAGGTGCGTACATGTTGAAAACTTAGTTTTGGTCTATGGTATTTGGTCCAAAGTGTTGACCCCAGGTATTTGGTCCAAGGTATTGATTCTAAGTGGTTTTGGACCATGGTATTGAGTAAGGTCTAAGACTATAAAAGGAGGAGAAGATCATTAGGCCAAAGGAAATTCTCGAATATATGATGAAGTGTGAGATCCAATATGCAGGTTATGGGTTTATGATGCTTTGCTTGATCTGAGCCAAGGAGGAATCTTAGTGGTTGATGGAGGACAAGATCTAATGATGGATCAGGATCTTATGGCTTGGAATGAATCATCTCTATAGGTTTTGATCATGCTTTTTCTAAATCTACATATTGACGCTTGTGATGTTTTGTAAAATTATGATCTGGGTATAACTGAAGTCTGGAATAGCTGCAAAATTATGAATATTTACAGATGTATATGCTAGTTGACTTTGATAAAAGCGCGTATACACGCAGGTTAGACATATATAAGTAGTGTATACCATATGAACTATGATGTTTGAAGTTACAAGTGGCTCTAGTTGTTGATGCAAAGTTCTGAGTTCTAGTGTCTGTTTACTAGTGACAATATTTTGCATATTCAGATTGGTTGATTGTGATTAGCTTCAGTGTTGATGGATGAGATCTAATAATGGATCATGATCATAATGACTTATCTTTATGTGATTTGATGGACTAGATCTGGTTGCTAACACATGTATTATCCTTTTGTATGTAATGATCTAGGTATGTTTGAAGTCAGGAAGTGCAGCGAAGTTATAATTGGCTTTGAATATTGTTGCAGAGTTTTGGGTTCTGCTCTGTGACAAGGTTTTAGTGATTAAGATGTTGGGTGATTCAGAGAGTAATGATTGAGTATTCAATGAATGGTTAATGCAGTAATTATATCACAGTGGTGATTGATTTTTGAGCTTCAATGTTGTTGATGGGTCCAGCATGAAAATTGGATGAAACGTGGCCTTCAGATTATGGTGTTGTGTTCCAGGAGTATCCAGTCTAAAAATTTATGAAACGTGGTACCTGGAGGAAGAAAGAAGGTTGTAGCCTTCCATAGGTCAGCACCTACGTACTAGTAAATATATCGGCTAGTACAAGATCTAGGGGGTTGTAGCTCCCTTCCAGTAGAAGCTGGAGAATGAAAGAAGGTTGTAGCCTTCTGCAGGTAGAAGCCTGCGTACTAGTATGAGTCTGCACCAGTACATTGTTGTAAATAGATTTTCTTATTATTAAAAGAAGACAGAGATGACAACAACAAGTGGTTTTTACCCACATTGGGTTTCCACCTTATATCTTGGTGTTCATGTGTGATGCTTATGTGTGATGGTTCTTTTTGTTATTAACTGCACATGGTTACTGTTTAATGTTTAATAAATTATTGATACTCAGATTAAAGATCAACATATGATGAATTAACAAAATCATTAGTTTGTTGGATATACACTTGTTTCCTTAAACACAGTTGCATACGCATGCGGGTTGCCTTCATTAAAGTAGTGTATATGAAATTGAGTAAGAAAAGAAAAAGATTATTGACTTGACTAATATTGATTCACACCCCCCCCCCC
>APFE030071475.1:186499-214517 GCA_000404065.3 Pinus taeda
CCCCCCCCCCCCCCCCTTCTCAATATTATTTCCAACAATTGGTATAAGAGCAGGTCCTTTGGTAGAAGCTTGATCGCTTGAAGGAGATCCGTAGAACAATGGGAAAGAAGCTAAAGAAGAAAACACCTTAGAAGAATATGACATCTCAAAGGAACTATGACAATGGGAGAATTGATTGGGGAATATGTGGAAGCAACGCTTCAAAATCACCTCAGAATGAAGATGAACAAGAAAAAGAACTGAACAAGCAAAAGAACTATCAGGTATGAATTTGTTATCCTCTACATTTCTCCATCCATTTGAAGATGATGAAAGTGATAGTGAAACAACTGAATTTTCTCTTATGGGTGAGAAAGAAAGATATCAAATAGAGGTAGAATTTAGAAGGCTTATGGAAAAAATAAGAGATCAACAAGATCTATTGGACAAAAGGGAATGTGCCTCCAAAGAAGAAGCTACCAAACTAAAAGCTCAACTAGAGGAAGGAAACAAGGTAAGGAAGCAATTCAAGGAAAAATAAGATCAATGTCAAGAGCTATAGGATGAAGTGACATCATTAAGAAATGAAGTAAATGAAAGGAGCACAACAATTAAGAAACTCATAGATAGATCCAGTTACTATGAAAGTCTTGAAGCTAAGATCCTCTCACTAAAAGAAGATCTTGAAGAATCAAATAAGCATAATCAAGAACTACTCCAAGCTCTTGAAAAACAAGAAAATGAAGTTCTTGAATTAAGCCATCAGTTGGAAGAAGGAAGAAAAGTTGAAGGAATTATGAAGAAGTAGTATCTTGAAAAGGAAGAGCAACATTAGGTTGAAGTAAATATTCTAAAAGATAAATTAGAAGAAAAGGATAAGCTCTTACGATTTCAAGATAGTACTAAGATCTTGGATGATATTCTTAGTAGTCAAATGTCTCCTACTATCAAAACTGGTCTTGGTTTTCATGAATCTGTTGAAGGTGAATCTAGTTCACAAAGTAAGACAAGGAACTCTAATGCAAAATTTGAAATTCTCAGCAAGGAGATGAGAGGAAAATCCCATCAACAACCAAGGAAAAAAATTCTTCAAAGAAAATCTTTTACTCCTAAATATGGAAGTGATAGTCAATTATTTCCTTAAATGAATAATGTTGAATGTTATAATTTTGGACATGGTGTAGCTAGATGTAGAAGTAGAATGGTTCAAGACCATCACGTTCCAGGTACTTTAAGAGATATGTTTTTGCTTGCAATATGTTTGGTCACAAAGCCATTGACTGATATAGAAGGAATAGGAAACATATGAGATGTTATGCATGTAACAAGCTTGGAAATATAGAAAAGGAATGCAGGAACAAAGTACGGGCACCATACCAAAAGGAGAAAACATCATCACACTTGAAGATATGGAAGAAGAAGGAAGTATAGTCAGAAAGATGTGGCACAACACAATGTACAGACATGACAGACTCAGAGGGAGATGAAAGTGTGAAACTTCAGTGTTCTAAATCTCATACGCAAGTTTCATGAAGAGAAGTCACATATATACGTGAGTTAGACACTGCACAGTTGCTTATATGTTAACTTGAGGAAAAGCAATGTGACAAACTCATGAAAAAGGATCTGATATGGTTCAGTCAATTATTTACTCTGTTTGATGATGGTTACAATCTGTTGATAATGTGTGGAAATGTATTGATACTCATAAGATGTTGTTTTTTATCCTCACAAGTTAACTTGATGTATATCTGATTGATGATGATGCCTTGATACTTGTTGCTGATATATGCATGATCAGATCTGACAGTGAATAGATGGAACATGTTTAGGGGGAGAACATGCTATGCTTCTAATAAAGCATTGTTGGCATTATATTTATAAGTCTTTAGTACCTAATCAATGACGATGATGCTTATATGGCTAAATGATACTTCTTGCTATGATATGGTTATCAGTTTCCCATGACAAAATCTCATATGATTCTTGGGGTCACATAGTTGGTGTTCAAATCAGATTTGTGGGTGATTCTTTGATGATGCATATATGTTACTTACATGGTGATCTTCATAAGGATAAGGAGAAGTACGAAGCTTGAATACACAACTTCATTATTTGATGATGAGTCACTCATATGCTGTTGTCATCATGCCTTCAAAGATGCATAAAGGTCATATAATAAAGTTATGATGCAGGATTCCTATAGTTCTTGGCTCTCACATGGTTGAGGATTGTTGCTGTTGATGATATCAAGAAGTCTTGACAAAAGATATTGAGCTCAAAGTTTTCTAGATACATAGTGCTATATAAAGTATGCTGGATACATTGATGATTAATCAAAGTCTCATTGTTGGTTGGCCAAGATAATGGAGTTATTGCAGGTCACATGAAGACATAACTATTTGAAGACATGATGATGATGAGTTCTTGCTCACATATGTTGATTGATGCTTATCAGATATGGGATGTTCTCGAGTGATGATACATGGATGGTATAAAAGATCATGTAGATCTTGATGATGATGTGATGACTATGGTGTTTTTCACATATGATATAATGTGATAATTTTGTATGACATATGCAGAATTGATTCATGGAAGGTTATAATAATGCTCAAGATCAAGAGGATGAGTTGATATCTATATGCAAACATATCTTGTCACAGGTTGATGATATCTACACTAATGAACATATACAGGTTGCTGGTCTGGATGTTGTTGATAGATGCTTATGGAGCATATCATACATTTTGTATGATAGTTGCTTATGATTATCATGGTCTTGTTTAGATATTTGGTCTCTGTTATAAAGGTCATATCAAGACCCATGATGTAATAGTTTGTCTCTGTCTATTATAGTCTTTTTATGAATCCCTTTTGGTCATATGATGTAATTTGTACCCCCACTATGCATGGGAAGGATGATGTAATATTTTAGTCATGTATAAACAATTGGTATTTGGTATATCCCCACTTGGTTGGGTGGATGAGTCAAGTTTATCCTCACTTGGTTGGGAGAATGAATGTATGTATGATTCATTGGTGATAATAAGGTCAAACTCACATAGTTAAGTTATAGAGTCATGTTATTTTCTTGAAAATATTTGCAAACTCTACATGTGCTCAGGTGGAGCATGGATGATTCAATACATCTCAGCATGAATAAAGGGGAAGTTCAATCAAAGAATTAAGCATGTGCCTAGGGGGAGCATGATTAATATTCAGCTATTCAAATATGAAATTCTTTTGCTCTTAGGGGGAGAAGAACTTGGTCTGCCCTTTTCCCTTGATGTCAAAGGGGGAGAGTGACTTGGTGTTGTTGGTGTTGTTGTTGCCATCAAGTCCAAAGGGGGAGATTGTTGGCATTATGATGAATGTATTGTACTTGATGGAAACCCACTTGTAGCAGAACAACTCAATTAACTAGATGAATCTATATAAGAGATATCAGATGTGACAGAATGCATAACAGTAGTATTTATAGATGTGATGAAATGCAGGGCAGCTTCAAGGAATCAGCTCAGAAGGCAACCCTCTCAGATGAAAGATCACAATATAGCAGGTAAACAACAAGAATGAGGAAAGAAAGGTATATGCAGGTTCACTATATACCAAGCTGCGTATACACGTGGGTTCGCAGACCAAAAGGCGTGTATAGAGTACACACACTTTCACGGAAGGAAAGGCACGTACATGTTGAAAACTTAGTTTTGGTTCGTGGTATTTGATCCACGGTATTTGGTCCGAAGTGTTGACCCCAGGTATTTGGTCTAAGGTATTGATTCCAAGTGGTTTTGGACCATGGTATTGAGTAAGGTCTAAGACTATAAAAGGAGGAGAAGATCATTAGGCCAAAGGCAAGTCTTGAATACCAGATGAAGTGTGAGATCTAGTATGCATGTTATGGGTTTATGATGATTTGCTTGATCTGAGCCAAGGAGGAATCTCAACGATTGATGGAGGAAAAGATCTAATGATGGATCGGGATCTTATTGCTTGAAATGAATCATCTCTATATGGTTTGATCATGCTTTTTCTAGATTTGTATATTGACGCTTATGATGTTCTGTAAAAATTATGATCTTGGTACAACTGAAGTCTGGAATAGTTGCCAAATTATGAATATTTACAGATGTATACGTTGGTTGACTTTGATAAAAGTGCGTATGCACGCAGGTTAGACACATATAAGTAGCATATACCATACGAACTATGATGTTTGAAGTTACAAGTGGTTCTGATTGTTGATGCAAAGTTATGAGTTCTGGTGACTGTTTACTGGTGACAGTATTCTGCATATTCTGAGTATTCAATGAATGGGTCATGCCGTAGTTATATTGTAGTGGTGATTGATTTTTGAGCTTCAATGTTGTTGATGGGTCCAGTATGAAAATTGGATGAAACATGGCCTTCAGATTATGGTGTTGTTTTCCAGGAGTATCCAGTCTAAAAATTTATGAAACATGGTACTTGGAGGAAGAAAGAAGGTCGTAGCCTTCTGTAGGTTGGAACCTATGTATGAGGAAATATATCAGCTAGTACAAGAGCTAGGGGGTTGTAGCTCCCTTCTAGTAGAAGTTGGAGAATGAAAGAAGGTTGTAGCCTTTTGTAGGTAGAAGCTTGCGTACTGGTATGAGTTTGCACCAGTACATTGTTGTAAACAGATTTTCTTATTATTAAAAGAAGACAGAGAGGACAGTAGCAGGTGGTTTTTACCCACATTGGGTTTCCACCTTACATCTTGGTGTTCATGTGTGATGCTTATGTGTGATGGTTCTTTCTATTATTAACTACACACGATTACTGTTTAATGTTTAATAAAGTATTGATACTAAAATCAAAGATCAACATATGATGAATTAATAGAATCATTAGTTTTTTTGATATACGCTTGTTTCCTTAAACAATGTTGCGTACACACGTGGGTTGCCTTCATTAAAGTAGCGTATATGAAATTGAGTAAGAAAAGAAAAAGATTATTGACTTGACTAATACTGATTCACCCCCCCCCTCTCAGTATTATTTCCAACACTATGAACCTATTCAATATATACGTGCGGTGAAGAACCTTGAAATATCATTCGCCGCAGCATTAGCTAGCATGATATTATCGTTTTCTTAAATGAATGGTTTTTTGTCTAGAGGCTCCACTAAGAGTGTGCAAGAGGAGTGGAAAGGCATCAACTATGGTCATGGTGGTAGCATCTGTTGTAGTGAATTGTAGTAGTAATTAAGGAGCAATAATGATATATGGAAGCATCCATTTATATCTACATATAGAAACTGGAGTAATGAAAGTCTATGCACACTTTATGATTGACACCCTTATATACCCTTGGATATCTGTGCATGGCACTTTGGAGAAGTTTCTTGTAACAACCCTTATAAGCATGAAATTAGAGGTAAATTGTAGACAATGCATACCAAATCCTATGCCTCAGCAAGTACAAGGAGCAAAGGAAATTGTGAGGATCCTGATTAGGTCATTGGGCTCTTTAATGCATGGAGCCTAAAGAATGTCTAATGAATATGAATGCCTGAATATGGAAGATCCATCCTCATCATGGAAGGGATAACTTAATGCATTGGTCACAATCATCTAGTAAAGGAAGATAATGCAACCTTTTTAGGGACATTATCATGGTGCCCTTTGAAAAGTATTTCACATAAGAAGCTCATGAAACAAGGCTTCAGAGGAAGCCATAAAATCCCTGACAGTATGACCAGATGATTTGATGTTTTTTGATAAAGGAAGTCTTGGAAGATGATTATGATTGATGATGGCTTAGTGATAATCCTAATTCTCTGAACATTTTCTAGTGGAAATAATGAACGTGATTTGAAAGTGGCACACAAAAAACTACTCTGCTCATTGTTATTTGGTCTCTTTATGTTGTTGAAGTCATCTAAAGATAAGTTGATGTGACATTATGCTCAATGCCTCATTTAATACTCAGATTTAGAAGTTGGCATTATGTTCACTATTAGAAGTCTACATGTAAATACATTGCGCCATCTCTGATGATATTTGTGCTCTAAAAGCAATTCATATCCTCACATAATACCTTATTCTTCAAATTTATTAGCACTGTTAATGAAGGTATGATTGTCTGCAAAGGTTAGTGATTTTGTATATGCCTTGACTGAACAGTTTTTTGGCAGATTTCTGCACTGAATACAACTTAAATATTTCCTTTAATGAAACAATGTGATGACTCTTTGAATGCAATGATATCATGGTGGCACGTTACATTTGGTTATAAGTCTATCTCGAGGGTCTAACTTTGGTAAAATTGTAGAATTAATGATCTATTTCCTAATATGAATGAGTCATATTTAATACATGACTATAAATATAGATGTTTTGGGCATAACACAATCATAACTAAGAAAACATTGTATTGTTTGATGTGTAAATTCTGAATTTGTGCCATCACTTTGGATATTTGATTCACATGACAACTTTAGATCTATGCTTGGCTAGAATTTTGTGGACAGTAGTTTAACATAAGCTTGGATCATCTGTGAAAATTAACTTGAATGACATCTGGATGATATATATGTTACCTGTGGTATTTTCATGACATCTCTGATAATTGCAAATGCCTAAGTTCATGATCTAGATAATGCACTAGCTGTTACATTTTCACCTTATTTGATAACACTTTGGTGTTGTTTTAGACACTGACAATTTGAGTTTGGTTTTGTGCACTTTACACTTGATACAAAAATGGGATAAAACCATGGCAATTGGCACTCAAACATTTTAATAATAAATGTTCTGATACTGCTATATTTTGGCTTTCATTGATGCATAAGAAATATCTCCAGAATTATCTAAACACTATTGCCATCTTTGTTGTAATACTCTCGAGCATTGTGTTTTCTAAGCACTACTGGCACATTTGTATTTCCTACATAGTATCGAACTCATGGTTATATTGGTTGCTCACTGTTTCTTCTATTACACTTATGCTCTGTGATGGTATTTCTGCTCCTAGTAACACTGTTGAACATACTTTGATGCTTGAAATAAATCATCATTATAAGGATTCTGGAATGGTCTAGCTTATCTCTAAATTCTGCCATCATAAATTTCATTTAGCATTAAGTTTGTTTGTGGTGATGATGAAGGGATGACCTATGGTTTTTCATGCACTGATTTAACATATAATCTACCTTGTTTTGTCATGAGTTGATGTTTCTTCATGGCGTAATTGAATATCTGGTTGTGGGAATTATTAAGAGATCACAATTTCCAAATTCATGGAGATATGATTGATGAACTGGTTCAAACTGTTCATACATATATGCAAATCTTTATACAAGGCCTTGATCTAGATGAGGCTAACTATCTATCGATATATTATCCATCCACAAATAATAAAGTAAAATAGCTCAATTTTTCTAAGGAAAAGCATGCCAATGCAACATGCGAACAAGCGGTTGTAATCTTGATTGGTCAAGATGGATGAAAAGAGATAGTAATAGAATAGTAGAAAAATGGAGCGATTTAGAATTGGACACCTTTCAGGCTATTTAACTCAAAGGTTGAGGACACAATGTTCTTATTGAGTCATATAGCATAGATGTAGTATGAGAAATACATTCACTGTGTAGAGCATGGGAAATACCTTCTTGTTATGAGTATCTCAACAATGGAACTCTCCATGATATGTTACACTTTGAAAATGATAGTGGTAAGAGATTGACCTAGAACTCTTGTGTGAGGGTTACACTAGGCACTGTTTAGGCTCTAATTTTCCTCCATATATCTCTTGAGAACATAACAATAGAAAGAAGCTCACAAAAGTTATTTTACAAAAAAAAGGATGTGTGCTAGGATCTATAAGATTCTACACCATGTGTAACACTCAATTATGGAGGTTCCAGTCTTAGCATTACTCTTAAAATTAGGGTATTATTGGCCCAAATGTGAAGTTCCAGGCAAGCATTTAAAATACTATTAGAGGTTGCACCATATAAGCCTAGTTTGGATCAATAGAGGAAGTGTAGAGGATGGACCTATGCCTCCAAAGAGGTGATCTACATCCAATACAACATTCATGTCAAATAAGCCAAATAGCTTGACTTTCCTCTTGCCAAATTTTGAAGCTATAGGAGTTAGAATTAATCTAATTTCTACCTTTGATGTGTTCATGTTTGACCATTTGTTTAATCTGCCATGATAATCTCTAGATTGCTGAACATAGTCCAACTTCAAGATAGATAATGAATTGGTTGAATCTCGAGTAGCTAAATCCCCCAAATTGATTGAACCCTTTCCTCTCTTTCCAGAACTATAATCCAGATTAGATCCTCCTACCTGTTCTTTATCTTCTATTGTCTTCCAATAGTCTGCTTTCAATGACTGATTATTTTCCCCATTTTGTGATTTGGATTCATTAATATGCTTATCTGTAACACATACATCTGTATGTTCCTTAGACTTGCCATTTACCACACTATTATCCAGGTTACTTTCTTCATCATTGCAAAGGGACGTCGGTTGTGAACACTGACCCTTCTCACCGATGCTCTATCACACCATGCACTAGTTGCAACAAATGTACACCAGACACATCTCCCAAAAAAATTGCATACCCACCGCCATTTGCACCCCCATCAAGGAATCCTAAGCCAAAGTTAATCATGAAGATATTGCTATAATATGGAAGGCACTAACAATATTTCTTTATTTTTTAATTAATTTATCTTTAAAAAATATTAATGTTTTAATTTGAATTTTTTTATCCAATGAGATGTAGAATAGTTTAATACATGGTGTCTTGTTAAGGCATTCATTATGTGAGGGTTTCTGGTTAAAAAATACATGGATATGAAAAATTCAACCATGTTAAAGGCTAGTGTACCCTAAGGCAGGTGCCATTTTTGCATGATTATGATAGATTAGTTGCCACCTGGTTGTACTTTCTTATCCAAAAGCTAACCTGTCATGAAACAAAAAAAAAATGAAAATTTGTATTTTATTTTATTTTAAAATTATTTAATATTTTTGAGTAAGTATGAAGAATGAACAAAGTAGATAGATAAATGTTTAATATCATTTTTTTCAAAATATTATTGGTATTGTTTAGAATATATACACCATAAAATTTTGTAGTCAAATCATTGTATGGAGGTGGGTCTCTTATCTAAAAAACAAGAGTTTTCTAGCTTGGTAATGACCTTAAAATTAAATATCATTATTATTTTAATTAATAATATATAATAATTATTTCACATTATCTTATTAATTTAATTAATCTTATTTATTTATTTATAAGGTAGTGCATTTCACATCATTAGTTTCTATTTTTCCTTTTTTTTTTATAATGAGTTTTAATGATATTGGTTTTTAAATCATAGGTTCAAAAAATTTATAATTTTAAATTTGATAGGAAGAATAAATATTTTTTGTAACACAATTATTTTATTACATATTGATTTTAAGATTTTGGGTATAATGATATTTTGTAAATGCCATAATTATGCCGTAAGGCGTTTCCCTCTGAAATCCATTCCCTTTTTGCTGACCTGTCATGCTTGAACACTGTAAGATTAAATGTTAGACGATTAGAAAGACTTGAACCATTGATCAAAACAGTTACATACAGCATATGTGAAGAGAGCTCATGAAGGGACATCGTCAGCACCGCCCATTCCAGATGCTACCACCACAGCTCTGCATTGCACCGTTTGTTCAGCCCATTTTCTTTCCCTGAGGAAGGTGAACAGCCAATTGTATTTTTCTACCGGGTTTAGGGCTTAATGTGGACAGTTGGAGATGGATCGGTGATTTCAGATTCTTATGCGGTTGTAATCACTGGAATGGAGTAGCAGGTATGCTATCCTTATTTACTAATATCTACAAAATAGGATATTATCTCTAGAAAGGGAACGTGAGTATGCATACGGTCCGACTCTGTTTCTACCAGAGGTTTAACAATTCTTATCATTTCTATTTCAGGGAAATGCAGGGTGTGGGAACGAACTTTGGCGTAGCGTTTCTTTGACATTTGAATGGAGATAGATATCATCATGGAGGTAAAGATCTCTTTGTACTGGGTCGTGCTATTAATATTATTTGGTGAAGATCTTCCTATACTGGTCCCTGCTCTTAATTTTATTTGGTGAAGATCTTTCTGTATGCTTGTCGGTAATTTACCCAGGTTAGTTTATGGTATTATCGAGTCCAAATCCCAATTTAATAACCCAGCTTTGCCGCTGAACTGTTTTTCAGCACAAACTTCACCGCAGAGATGTACTATTCGCGTAGTTCACTATAGACCGAATATATAGAATAGAGTTCACAGACCGGATATATCAGAATAGAGTTTTACTCGAGACAGGAGACAATCTCTATTCACCTAAGACCAGTTCTTTTTAATCCAGACTTGGATATTCATCAGTAAGAGATAACTGCAACCGATCTGGAGATTTTATATCCACCCCAGACCGAATTATCCCGTATAATCGCCACTGCAATCAATTTACAGGATTAATCTTTACTGCAGACCGGTTCTCTTCAATATCATATAATTATATTCAAGAGAGGACATAGCATTGATATTTACTGTTCATGGTCATTTGTAATATACCCAGTATTTTTTACAATTCAATGGATATGGATATGAATATGAGAAAACTTACAATTTTATATGGTATGTAGGATTTCATTAATAAATACCTATTTGTATTAGGAGTATCACCATTGAAATTGCATTCAAGAAACTGCTAAGAAAAAAATATAACAATTTAACGGATGAGGAGGAAGATACGATTTTATATTGTTTTGTAATATACCCAGTATTGTTTACAATTCAAAGGATATAGATATGGATTTGAGAAAAGTTACAATTTTATATTGTATGTAGGCTTTCATTAATAAATACTTGTTTGTATGAGGAGTATCACCATTGAAATTGCATTCAAGATACTGCAAGAAAAAAATATAACAATTTAATGGAAGAGTTAGATACGATTTTATATCTTATATAAGTATTGATTTATACATATTTATCATGTCTTTAAATAGGATTGCTTTAAGGTAACCGTTCGGTAATGGTAGAAGAGAAAGATGCAAGATGCAGAGCATTGAAAACTCTGAAAGATAACTCTCTCATATATAACCAGAAACAAATAGCCAGTATGAGGAATTTAGTTGTGAGTGACTTGGGTGAATAATATATTCACGAGAATAGGTAACTCTAATGGGAAGAATCAGTAACAATGGCCATAGATGTATTCTCCAAATGGCAGTTTGAACAGGTAAAAAAAATCAACAAATCACCTTAACCTAAGTTTAGAGGCACAAAGCACTTTTGCAGAATTACCCATTATTATTATCATAACGTTTGAGAGATTTAAACGAGAAAACTCGTTTGGCCCAAACGCTAAAATCACAAACCACGATAAGATCACAAATCACTTGTTACGCCATTACTCATTATTATTATCATAACGTTTTGAGAGATCTAAACGAGAAAAATCTTTTGTCCCAATATGTAATGATATGATATGCAAAGCTTGAAAATAAAGAGAAAATGGAAGAAAATTTGTATTTCTCTGTTTCTCGATCAAAATTCATTACCTGCTCATGGAAGCAGGTCCTGCCCTTATTTCTACTACTCTTCGAGCTAGAGACAACGCTCATAAGATTGATATACAAAATTTAACTAAACCAAGAAGGAGAAACTTAATAAAATCATTCCTTCTCGCTTTGCGCACACTTCTGCAACATCCAGAAAAACAAACCCTAAACCATTACAGTCATTTGATTTTCTCTATGAAGAGGCATTGGTTTTGCCACAAAACTGGGTTTCATGTCACCGGCCATTATCGCCACCACAGTTTCTTCCTCGTTATCATCAGAGACCAGAAACCCATTCTTCCCGCAACACTGATGATCTGTTGCAGCGGAGGTCAAAAAATCAGAGTTTATAATATGAAGAGCGCGCATCTTCTTCAAGTAGGAGAATCCAATAATGACGAGAGCAAAGAGTATAAGTGTTATTATCACGCCCACTCCTCCCAGAACGTACGGAGCCGGTGACTTCCATGAGAAAATGGCTGTGCCATTGCCATTACCATTCCAGGTACTAGCTCGTCTTACTAGCTCAGTCCTCATTCTCCAGTGGACTATAACTCCCAGTGAACCTCCCAAGGCTGACAAATTGCACTGGTCTAACTTGGTTCCCGACCTCGAATCCTAGAACTTGTCCCATTTCTGTGTCATTTTCATACAATCAAAGCCCAGAACAGAGCTCAACCCGGGAATCTTTGATTCCTCTCTATCGGATTTGAACCCTGCACTAGCTCTCCGCAATCCGCTGAATAAATCCGAGCTCGCATTAACGTTTCTCAACTGGGCAAACCAGAGGCCCCTGGCCCTGAGCTTGGACTCGCGCGCCAGCCTCGATTCGACTTGCAGGAACGCGCTCTCCCACTGCGCCATATGGCTCAGATTCGAGAACCCATTGGACGACTGAACACCAGGTGCCATAAACGATTCGGCTTTGGGCTTGGATCGATTCGCATCCGTAGCAAGCGCTTCCTCAGGTGGGTATTCTAGTAGTTCTTGATTTCGTTGTCGGTTCGCTTGGGAAGGTGAGTAGCAATGGCGAACCACCTGTCACATCATAAATAAGATCATCTCTCAAGGTGACAGAATCAAGATATAAAAAACTAATTCATTCAACGTTGTTTTTTTTGTTAGGCCAACTAACCTGTTTCCAGTGGCACATGAAGTTGAATAATAGTCTGCTCTTCCTGCACAATGAACTTCCCCCGCTTGATATCTGGCCTTAGATAGTGCGCGCGCCTCTTGGACCATAAGAAGCGAACGATGAAAAGTCGTTGTCAACACTGAAAACTGCCGCGGTCCAGGCCTCGAAGAATCCTAACGGAACCCTAGCAAATGAATACTAAACTGTTTGGGGGAATTCATTATAAATCAACATACTTCGATCTCCTCGGTTTTCCACACAACCTACCCAACCCATTTTGCGCTGCCTTGCTCTGCTCTGCCTTTCCCTGCCCTGCCCTGCCTCGCCTGGTGAGGCGAGAAGCATAATGATGGAGTTCGAAAGAAATTCGAGAGCCTAACGAGTTTCTGATCTTCTTCAGCCGTCCACGGGCTCTTCTTGAGCCCAACCCTTTCGCAGGTGAATATGGTGAATTAACTTCCCGGCAAGACATGATGGAAATGGGAAAATCGAAATGTCTGGCAGGGACGTGTCAGTGGTCTACATTAATGCAGAGGGTGGCGGAGCTGGGCAGAGGCAACGGAGGGTGGAGGAATTATCGACGGCCGGAGCCGAAGGTTTTTCCGGCCGGTGACGGAAACCGGGCCATTCTACCGCCTAGGTAGACTACTTCGCTACTCCATACCCATAGACATAAATGAGTCGGTAATGGAGGTGCGAGCCGTATCATGGTCAGACCATTCATGTTATGGCAGTGCTATCAATTTGATGTGCTTCAGTTTCTGAAACAGTTAGTTTGTAACTTTGTGGTTGAGAATGTTGGCAGAGCTGTGTAGGTTATCCATAATACATATTAATGAGTAGGGAATGGAGGTTTGAGCCGTACCATGTCAGACCATTCATGATAGGTCAGTAAAATCCATTTGATGTGCTTTGTTTTCTGGTTTTCAAATAATGTTTTCTTTTTCTATTATGTTTTGCAAAAATGCAGAATGAATGATCTCTCGATTTTTTGCCAAAATGTAGAATGAATGATGTCTCGATTTTTCAATTTACCCCCAATAACCGGAATGGGAAATTGGAAATTGAGATTCTTGGTAAATAAATTCTAAATACCAAAACTCCATAAGTTTCTAGAGATTTGAACACAAATGACGCCTCCAAAAAGTGAAAATGTTGCATAGCTAGCTGTGTAGGTAGTGCATGCCCATAGACCATTCATATTATGGCAGCGATATGTGGCTTCAGTTTTTGGTTTCGAACAGTTTGTTTGTCGTTGCTGGTTAGCGTCTACGGGTTACGAAAGGTTGAGTTGTTAATACTGAAATGATCATTGTAAAGAAATTAACTATATTCATTAATATATATATATAATATATATTATATAAATATATAATCTATAATAATATAATATATATATAACTGTTGACATAATAAAATTATGTTGTTTAAAAATTAATTTGAATATAAAATAAAATTTAAAAATAATTTGTAATTACGTCGTAAGGTGTTTTCTTCTGAAATCCATCCCCTTTTTTGCCTACTTGTCATCTTTGGACACCGTACAATTAGATGTTACAAAGACTTGAACTCTCGATCAAAACAGAGTTACAAATTCGTTGGAAGTTTTTTTTCTTTTCTTTATTGACTGGTCTTATACATACAACATATGTGAAGAGAGCTCATGAAGGGACATCGTCAGCGCCGCCCATTCCAGATGCTACCACCACAGCTCTGCATTGCTTTTCTGGAGCAAAGTTGTCATCTCCTTCTAATTGTAATGGAAGGATTCGAAGCGTTTCGCCCTCCCCATCGGCGGCTAAATCAGCCAAAAGAATGGTTTGTTTCTTTTATATGTGAATCTACTTGGTTTCTTTGAGTTGGGATTCAGAGTTTTTTGGGGAGTTGGTATTTTGTTTTTGCTTGACCGTGTTTGGATTTATTGCAGAAACCCATTGGTACGAAACCCCATCCTGCAAAATTTCTAAAGGTATATTGATAGTATCAGCCAACTGTTGTGGCTTATTCTATTGTGTCTATTTCCAAAGGAGATTTATTATAAGCCACTGGGTTTTTCAAAATTCTACAAATACCCAAAAAATGGATTCTGTTTGATTGATAATTTGTTGGGATTTAAATCTCCAGTGATGTGAGTCTTTCAGAACACAGATGCACATGCATGCAATTTCGTATAGTTAGGATTTTTTTTCCCTCTAGTTCCCTAATCGGCTTTGTTGGATTTCTGTTTGGACAGCTCTCCTTCAATTGTGGATGCTAAGACTACTTCTTTAGAGAAAATGGAGATAGACCCAATGGTATGTTTTTTTGTCAATTCAATCAACTTTTAATTTCTGATTTTCCCGATAGATAGGGAGGTGGAATAAATAACTATATGATGGGTTTTTGTTCAGGTACCTCCAGAGAAAGAAGCTAACATTTCAAAGATTGACAGTACCATTGTTGCGGCAGACATAGCCACTACTGAATTGCCAACAGAAGGAACTGTAAGAGTGCTTCACTTTCTCCATCCCACGTTGTGTAGTAGTTTTTTGAAATATGGGATAAATTTCCTATAGCAAGGATGAAGTGTATTAGTGTATAAAAGTTTATTGCAGACACTTAGGTAAGAATGCATGTCATTGCTGAAGTATTTCGTGTAAATTCTGCTTTGTGATTGTAACAGATGGGAGTCAGCAGTGCATTTGAAGGCAAATCTATATGAGTAGATAAAGTAAGAGATCAAGAGAAAAGGGAAGATAGTTCAGAGTACAAAGAAGGGGAGAATAGCTCTTGTAAGGGAGACCTCATAGAGGGAAGTGTTGTTGAAAGACATATAAAGGTGGAAAACATTAAGGAAGGAAGTCAAGTAGATAGTATGCGAGGAAACGATAATGATTCAAGCAAATTATTGCCACAGAAGCAAGAGGTAATCACCAAGACTGATTCAAGAATGCAAAAACAAGAGAAACCTGGTTAGTGAACTTGCTCTTTTAGTGACAAGAGATTAATCTGAAAATTCAATTTATGGATTTTGTTTTCTTGCTTGTTTTCCATCTAAAAAACCTCTTCCATTAGTCATGGTCACGTTTTCATACTAATATACATCATCATATTTCTAACTGCTGAGTTCCATCAGATGTTCCATCTCTCACAGTTTCAGCTTCATGTGCTATCAGTTGCTCCACCAATGGAGCTGCTGGACCTTCACCCATATCCATGGCTGTAGCAGTGTGGCCTGGAGCCCTATCTGCTCTTTGGTATGAACATCTCTCTATCCTGTTATGTTGATCATGTTGTTTTGTTGTTGCTTGTAATAAGCAATCATTTTCTAAGTTGAAACAAGGATTTGTTCAGCAGGTATTTTGGACCAGCGGCGGCTACTTGGCCTGGAACATCTCTGCCTAGAATGATGCCCGTTGAAGGAAACTTGATGAAAGGCATACAGGTAGCTAATTTGTTTCCACTAATCCTTTAGTTGTGGACTATTTTACATTGCATGGTGAGTCCTTGTAATTTGTAGATTATCGATGTACACTGGTCAATTCTTGGTAATGAAGAAGGCGGCATGTAGGGTTTCATATTTTATATTTTATTGCGAAGTTATTTGTGGCTTCCTTAGGGTTGATTTTCCCATGCTTTAAACCTGTCAGATCATTGGACTGTCATAGCTGCTAGCGTGCACGTTATCGTTGTATCTATGAATGGGTTTTTCTGCTTGTTGGCTTCGATCATGACCATTTGGGGTGGCCTTCTGCACTGATTTCCATCTGCCTTCAACATCATGAGCTAAAGAGTCTATGCTGTGTTTTGTCTTATAAGTTGGCATGTGTTCTGTTTGATCATTCTTTTGTGTCTTCGATCATGGTTTTAGTATTCCTGGATATAGTCTTCCAATTGAGGTGTTATATCTGTTAAAATATGTTCAGATTTTCTCATTTTATCATGTGATGAATCAGTGGGGATAATGAAATGAATGAGTTGGGATATCGGTTTTATGTTGTCCTTCATGAAACATTGTTCAAGTCGGCATCTTTGAGACTTACCAATATATTCTCTGATGAAGGATTCGTGGTAGAAGGATCTTGAAAAAAACCTCGTTCCTCAAAGTTTGGCAAAGATGATTAGATTTTAGAAATGACAAATCAAACACCTGTAACCATCAGTGTTGTTAGATTTATCACCAGCAAAATCTAACACTAAAAATTCAAATTCACCAACGAGTATTTCAGATGAAAATCATTGTGATAATTGAGTAATATGGAGAACAACTACAGATCTATTGTACTAGCATTTTTCCAGGGAAAATAACCTTGCAAATTGAATCCCAACGACACCCTCTATGAAGAAACCAAAAATACCAGAAACCCTTGTCTTCTCGTCAGATCTACCAAAAGATTCATATAACCGTAAGTAATTTCAACACTCTTCCACAAGAATCCTTAGAAAACATATCAGTCTTCAACAGTCCAAAGGCGAGAAATCTCTTTAGAGATGACTTATTGCTTGGACTCACTGTTTCCAATAATCCATCTTTCACAACCTTAGAAATGAATTGTGTATGCAAATAGCCACGCTTACAAATATAGAATTAGATAGAAATGAGGGTGATGAATATGCAATATACAACCAATCAATAGGATGGTCATTGCTATCATTATTACAGTCACGCATAAGTCAATGTGATGCAATCAGTGTTACTCTTACAACATCAACAAATCGTCAAGGATTTGTCACACAAGGTTTCTGTCCTGTGTCAAGGTCTTTAGCTATTAGTGCTATTGGTGAAGCTTCAAACCTAGGATCACATCTTGAAGAGAAGAAACTGGTAGAGCCTCCTAATCTGAAGATAAACATCACAGATACCCAAAGAAAATCTTGGTCTTCTCAAGTAATGGTGCTTCTAAGTTTGCTACTGAGGCATGACAACACAAAATTGTACATTGCTTCCTTTCTATTTTCTGAGGGGCAATGTACAGTCTGGGTAGCCACTTGTGATATTAAAACAGTGAGCTCTGAGGTCAATATAATGCTCAGACTTATTGAGAAACAAGAGTTGGAGATATTCAATAGACAAAGATGGAGAAGGGAGTTTCAATGGACAATCCGCTTTAAACAATTTCAGCTCACCGAATCAGGAATCGATTTCAATTATTATGCCTCTATATAATTCCTTCTCTGATGAAGGATTCGTGGTAGAAGGAACTTGAAAAAAACCTCGTTCCTCAGATTTTTGCGAAGATGATTAGATTTCAAAAATGACAAATCAAATACCTATAACCATCAGTGTTGTTAGATTTATCACCAGCAAAATCTAACACTGGAAATTCAAATTCACCAAAGATTATTTTAGAGGAAAAACATTGTGATAATTGAGTAATATGGAGAACAAATACAGATCCGTGCTACCAGCATTTTTCCAGGGAAAAAAATCTTGCAAATTGAAACCCAACAACACCCTTTATGAAGAAACCAAAAATACCAGAAACCCTTGTCTTCTCGTCAGATCCACCAAAAGATTCATATAACCATAAGTAATTTCAATACTCTTCCACAAGAACCATCAGCAGACATATCAGTCTTCCACAGTCCAAAGGTGATAAATCTCTTCAGAGATGACTTATTGCTTTGGCTCACTATTTCCAATAATCCATCTTTTACAATCTTAGAAATGAACTGTGTATGCAAATAGCCAAGCTTACAAAGATAGAATTAGATAGAAATGACGACGATGAATATGCAAAGATGTGGTTGAGTCAGAGATTGCAGACTCCGAGGTTTTCTTTATTTCTGGATGAAGTTTGGAGAGATGGTTCCTAGTTGATGGAAGAATTTGGTTTGTTGCTGCTAACCGACCACTCCAACTCGAGACTTGTAAGTTCAAGAAATCGCAAAGTCCTGCCAGAAATTGGAGTTGCGGAGACATCTATAATAAGAATGGGGGATTTGGTAGAAGAGGAAAACTGGAAACTATTTTTTATTCATCCTTTTCGAATTCCATGATTCAGTTGGGGCTTACTCACGAGGTTCTTCTTTGGTTGTCCACACTCTGGGAAAGTGTTCAACCTTCAACCAGTTCTTTGTTCTTGATTGGCATATTTGATTACAAGTTATTTTCTCACAGATATACAACCAATCAATAGGATGCTCATTGCTATCATTGTTACAGTCACGCATAAGTCAATGTCATGCAATCAATGTTACTCTTACATCATCAACAAATCGTCAAGGATCTTTGACACAAGGTTTTTGTTCTGTGTCAAGGTATTTAGCTATTAGTGTTATTGGTGAAGCTTCAGACCTAGGATTACAACTTGAAGAGAAGAAACTGGTAGAGCCTCCTAATCTGAAGATAAATATCACAGATACCCAATGAAAAGCTTGGTCTTCTCAAGTAATGGTGCTTCTAAGTTTGCTACTGAGGCATGACAACACAAAATTGTACATTGCTTCCTTTCTATTTTCTGAGGGGCAATGTACAGTCTGGGTAGCAACTTGTGATATTAAAACCGTGAGCTCTGAGGTCAATATAATGCTCAGACTTATTGAGAAACAAGAGCTGGAGATATTCAATAGACAAAGATGGAGATGGGAGTTTCAATGGACAATCTGCTTCAAACAATTTCAGCTCACGGAATGAGGAATCGATTTCAATTATTATGCTTCTATATAATTCATTCTATGATGAAGGATTCGTGGTAGAAGGAACTTGAAAAAAACCTCGTTCCTTAGATTTTGGCAAAGATGATTAGATTTCAGAAATGACAAATCAAACACCTGTACCCATCAATGTTGTTAGATTTATCACCAGCAAAATCTAACACTGAAAATTCAAATTCAACAAAGAGTATTTCAGAGGAAAATCATCATGATAATTGAGTAATATGGAGAACAACAACAGATCCGTGCTACTAGCATTTTTCCAGGAAAAATAATCTTGCAAATTGAAACCCAACGACACCCTTTATGAAGAAACCAAAAATACCAGAAACCCTTGTCTTCTTGTCAGATCAACCAAAAGATTCATATAACCGTAAGTAATTTCAATACTCTTCCATAAGAACCCTCAGCAAACATATCAGAGGATGTGTCATTGATGAGGGCCGAAGATTTCAAAGAGGGGTTCTGGACAACGGCTAGCACATGTGTCTTAGGAAATCTGCAGATGTAATTAACTTGAGAAGTTTGATCTGCAGACATAATTCATATGAGAAGTTTGATTCACATACAAAAGAAGAGAGACAGTGAAACACAACATGACATAGCCTTATAGATTATAAACCCAACAAGCCATCGAAACCCTAGTCAAAAATAAAACAAAAACTTTTCAAGACAATCGTCAATTTTCCAGAAATCCTTCAACCGCATGGAAGAATCGTGCATTTGATATGCATTTTCACCCTCACGCACACTGTGTTTTTGTATTTTCATTGATAAAACATAATATAATTATGGGTTTGGGTTTAGAAATGATAAAAAATAAAGAGTTCAGGTTACCAAGATGAAAAATAAGAGTCAACCTTAACAAATATCCCTAGACTCCCGAGTTGAATAAACTCCAATGACAATACCTATCTTGTGTCTTAATTAGCAAGACCCAAAATTATGTGCAATATAAATTCTCTTATCTGAATAAGGAGGAGAAAAATAGAATTCCACATAAGAGACTAATTATTTTAATTAACTAAATAATAATAGAAAGTAAATTAAATCACCTTTATTTTACTAGATTATTTACAATAATTTTAAAGCATACTTTCAGTGTTACAACTATTATTTTTTTATGAATATATGTGATTTAGAAATAAACAAATTCAAATTAAAATTCATTTATTATGATTTTAAAGCATACTTTCAGTGTTAAGCAACCATTAAAATTTTATACATAAATTTGACTCCAGAAATAAATAAATTCAAATTATGAGTAGAATTTTTTTTGGGATAAGTTATGAGATGCAGAAGATTCGTTGTATAATCCTAACCACGGGTATGATACAAGAGAGACTAATTATTTTTATTAATTAAATAATAAAAAATTAAAATTATGCTTTAGTTCTAATAATCTTCTTCATCTTATTGGAGAGAGACTAATTATTTTTATTAATTAAATAATAAAACAAATTAAAATTGTGATTTAGTTCTAATAATCATCTTTATCTTATTAGATTGTTTACTATGATTTTAAAGCATATTTTTAGTCTTACACAACCATTAATTAATTTTTATGAATTAAAGTGACTTTAGAAATAAATAAATTCAAACTGAAACTAAATTACTATGATTTTAGAGTAAATTCAAATTAACTCACATGTACAATTTATAGTGTTCTTCCTACCTCTCCTCTCCTTTGGCTATAGCTTTCCCATTGAGCAACTTGGTAGCTTCATAGTCATGAACAACGATTTATATGCAATATTAATTCAATAATTAATAAAAAATAGTGTGAGGCACCCTAAATCAATTTCATTTCTACTACATCTCTACATTTCATTTAGATTTCCCATTCCCATGTCTTGATTGTTCCTCAATTTATGCCTTACGGTGTTTCCTTTGCAACATTTGGTGCAAATGCTAGTTTTACTAATGTTTCGAGATCAACTACAAGGTAACTCTTAAATTTAATCTCCCGTTTGTTTAGGCAATGAATGTGTGTTGTATATTGCGTCATGACATCACGGGCTCATTTAGATTTCATCAAAGACAAAACTTAATGCAACTTAAGATTTGTTGATTGGTGTGACTGATATCTAATCCCTTTTAAAGAAACTTATTAACCTAACGTGGAGAGAAGAATCCAGAAATTTAGGTGATGTTGTAGGCGTTTGGCTTCTTGCCACTATAGTAATAAGTATGGATGTTGTAATCACCACATTTGGATGGAAGAATGACATGAGTAAAGCTTTGTTGCAACGCTTCGTGCTTATACTAACCTTTTCCTTGGGAGCCTTCAGGCTTTTTTCTTGGGTTGTCTTTTGTTAACTTCAACAAAGTGTAGCTTCATCTCCTCAATGTCCGAAGCATACTGTCTGCCATGGAGGGCTTTCAATTTTACTGAAGTGAAAAACCAAAAACCTTTTAATGTTCAATAATGTAACTACGCTTCAATATGGTTTATTTTCATTTTTTTTTCTCTTTAAACACCATGGAGGATTTTTAATTTTACTGAAGTGAAAAACCAAAAAGCTTTTAATGTTCAATAACGTAACTACGCTTCAATATGGTTTATTTTCATTTTTTTTTCTCTTTAAACAGTTTAAAGATAATAATTTTTCACCATCAAGGCTAGCAGTTATGATCTACTTCAGAAAAAGTAGGTAGTGCCTGGTTTTTTTTTAAGCTTATTTTTAAATTAGGTTTGATAATAATAACAATTTAAGAATTTTAAATATTGATATAGAAAATAAATGTTTATATAAAATATTAATTGTGTTTATAAGAATAAACATTTAGAGAATTTTAAATGGATAAAACATAAGTTTATATAAATTATTAATAATTATTTATATATAGTATATAATATATATATATATATTATATATATATAAGCTTATTATTTTTTAATTATGATTTAAATGAATTTAAATAATTAATTCTAATAAAAATGAAAGGTATAATTACAAATGATTAAAAAATTAGTGTTAATCTAAAAAATTTAGCCAATTTAATAGTTTTAGAATAGGAGAAAAAAAACATATCTTATAATAAATAGATATATACTAAACCAACCATATTAGATTAGTCAACCAAATTTAAATAGTTAAATAAACATATAACCTAATACTTTTAAACCTTAATATATAATATTAAAAACCTAGATGTTATAAGTTTAATATTTTTAATCTAATATTAAATCCAATTAAAAAAAATAAGCAAAAGCTAAAACTAAAATAAAACTAAAACTAAAATATATCATAATAAAACTAAAACTAAAATATATCATAATAAACCTAAACTTACAATTAAAACCTAAATCTTAAATTAAAACCCAGAACCTAAAAGCTGAACTAAAACATAAACATAAAAATAAAACCTACAACGTTAAACTAAAATGTAAAATCTAATCATAAAACGCTAAACTAAAAATGTAAAAGACAACCTGTCAAACAGACTATGGTGCTTATGGAGGGCAGCTTAGGCAAAGATTGGCCGGTGGGAAAGGAAGAAGAAAGAAGAGGCGAGGGACAAGTATTAGTAGGGGACAACACGACAAGAGACGTGTTTCTTTTGCCTCGTCGGCGCAGAAAAGGAAACTTTAACTGATCGAGAGTTCAAACAGACCAATGGGCAGCGTTTTTAGTAATTTTATTCATATTTTAGAATTAATAAATGAAATTCGACATGTGTTGGTATTTAAATGTTTTAAAATTGAAAAATGGTTGAAACTCTTTTAATTTCTTTCATTTGAGAAAAAAAATATTTCCATGCAATTAAATTTAAGCCATTCACAACTTAATTTTATTTTATAAAGAATAAAAATTTATGCGCCCCAATTTCAATATAGACCAAGCAGCTTAATTAAGATTGAAAATTTTGGTGGTAATTATATTTTGTTTAATGGTTGAGATAAATTCCATGTTTATTGGAATGCATTTTTAGTGTTTATTTAGATTTGAAGGTTTGTTTTAATGTTGGTTAACATTTTTCATTAATATGGGATTTCTCAACTCCCCAATAATTTTTTATTTTTTTATTTTTGCTTTCTATTCTATGTATATACTTATTTCTCCATAATATGGTTAAACTATTTAGTAACCCTTAGAATAATAATCACATTTCAATTTGGATAGTTTTTCTTAATGTTTTATTGCACAAAAATAAATATGTATTTTATTTATATACCTATTTCTCCATAGTGTGGTTAAATAGTGTAGTAACCCTTCCACTAATAATCACATTTCAACTTAGACACTTTTTTTTCTTGATATCTTATTAAAAAAACAAATATGTGCCTTACTACTATTAAAATACTATGCAATAATCACATTTTAATTTAAACATTTCTTTTTCTTAATGTCTTATTACACAAAAACAAATATGTGTGTGTCTTACTACTATTAAAATACTATGCACTTTCTCAAATTTTTGTGAAACATAAAACCTTCCATCAGATTAATGTAATCAATTCCCAACTATTCTCCTTTGTTTGATTGTGGATCATTTCCTTTGAATAAAAAAAATGGAAACTAAAGCTAATGTGCAAGTGAAGATAAATGAAAATGGTTGGGTTACTTAGGTTAAATAAAGTTTGAAAAAGAAAAAGAAGACGCGTAGAAAACAACAATAAATGATTTAAAAATGTACTGAAACTTGCATATAAATGACTAAGTTTGTCTATTATATTTAGTCATTTTAAGAATTAGTTGTTTGATTATGGATCCTTGCATATAAATGACTAAGTTTGTCTATTATATTTAGTCATTTTAAGAATTAGTTGTTTGATTATGGATCCTTTCCTTTGAATAAAAAAAATGGAAACTAAAGCTAATGTTCGTGTGAAGATAAATGAAAATGGTTGGGTTACATATAAATGACTAAGTTTGTCTATTATATGTACTCATTTTAAGAATTAATTTTCAATCAAATGGTCATATATTTGTCATATTTATTCATTCATTTTTTTCAATTGTAGTATATTTAAACAATTTAATTCTTAATTGATGTCAATTAATATTGCATTTAGCCATTTTGACTGACTCATTTATGTCAATTGGTAGTAAATTTAGTGATTTTAATTTTTAGTTTCCATCATTTGGTAGGGTATTTAATTGTTTTTGTTCACTATAAACTTTACTATATTGATGCATTGTTTATAAATTGCATATTCATTATATTTATTACTAGTTTAGAAATGAATTTTCATTTATCTAATACCAATAATTTATTAAATAACATAAATTGTATAATGCCGAAATAAACATATTATTAAACATGAATTGAAACATAAAAGAAAATAAAAATATTGCATACATAAACAAGCTACACCATGATAAAAGTTAAAATATTGATTCAATATCATGATAAAAATGGTAATCTACAATTAAAAAATATAATGCAATTTTAAGGAATTGTAATATATATATATATATTATATAATATATAATATATATATATATAAAATATATAAATATAAATAATATATAAAGTCTCATAGCTTCCAATTCTTGCTAATACACTCTGATAAATATATTCGAACAACAAATTCAAGTGACTACATAAGCACTCGGCCAAACTATCTAACAACAAGTAGATGATAAAAATCAACTGTCATTTTTTGCAAATATTTTAGTGGCCATCATGTGAACTTTCATTATTTTTGTTTCAAATGGGAAACGCCATCTATTTTGTCTTCATAAGCAAGGGCTATGTTACTTGTGATCTTTAAAATATTTACATTTTCATCTACTTTTCCTTTCTCTTTGAATCTATTTATAATAGCTAGTGACTGATTCCACCCAATAACAACAACAACACTTCAAATAGATCTGACACCCTAACTTTAACCCATTCTTAGAATTTATCAATACATTTCTAAAAAAAACAAAAATATATACATTATATTGAGATATAAGAAATGTTTCAACAATAATTATATTCTAATTATAATTAGCATACTCTGGAACACAATGATAAAAAAATCAATCTATAACTCTATCAAAATCAACAATGAGGATAATTAGAAACAACTAAGCTCATAATATTAGAAACAACGATGATCATCTTATTAGAAGCTCTCTATCATTAGAAACAACCATGATCTATTATGAACTATATAGACTTATGATTTTGCGACAATACTCTTAAAGGGCCATGACTGGACTGGAAAACTAGCATATGAGCCCCCCCTTAACTTGTCTCATGGAATTATCAATAAGGTGGCGTCGAGATTCATATTCTATTGTGTGTGTACCTATGACACAGATGGTTCATTGTTGGAAATAATACTGAGAGGGGGGCTGAATTAGTATTTGAAAATCAATATGTTTTTCATTTCCATAATCAGATCTATATACACCACTTCAGTGAAGGGAACTCGCGTGTGCATACAACAATTTTTAAGGCAACCAACGTATATCTAGTGAACTTATGATTCAGTTAATTCATCATATGTTGATCTTTAATCTGTGCATCAGTACTTTATTAAACATTAAATAGTAACCATGTGCATTTAATAATAGAATGAACCATCACACATAAGAAACACGCATGAACACCAAAATTTAAGGTGGAAACCCAATGTGGGTGAAATGCACCTGTTGTTGTCGTCTTTGTCTTTTTTTAATAATAAGAAATCTGTTTACAACATTGTATTGGTGCAGACTCATACCAATATGCAGGCTTCTACCTGCAGAAGGTTACAACCTTCTCTCATTCTACAGGTTCTATTGGAAGGGAGCTACAACCCCCTAGCTTCTGTACTAGCCAATATGTTTACTAGTATGTAGGCACCGACCTACAGAAGGCTACAACCTTATTTCTTCCTCCAGGGACCACATTTCATAAATTTTCAGACTGGATACTCCTGGTACACAACAGTACACATGAAGGCCTCGTTTCATCCACTTTTCATACTGGACCCATCAACAACATTGAAGCTTAAAATAAATCATGATTGCAATACAACCATCAACTACATCTACATCAACTAATCACTAAAACTCAATCATCACTCTCTAAATCAACCTAACTCAATCAACATCTGACACAATTGAATCAACCATCCATTCATACTTAATCAATTTCAACAAATCAACTGGAACAGATAGATCACTGTAACCAGTACACTTATTTGAACCTAGAACACTACATTATCATTCAGAACCTGTTGTAACCTAAAAACCATGCATCGGAGAGTATACGCAACTTGGAAGAGCCAAACTAGCATGTATGCACAACTTCATCAAAGTGAACCAATGTATAGATATGAAAATACTTATTTATAACTTCGTTGCATTTCCCGACCTCAGACATACCTAAATCATCAAATATAAAGGATAAAACTTGTGTTAGAAATCACATCTAGCCCATCATATCACATAATGATTAGTCATTATGATCCCGAGCCATCATTAGATCTCATCCATCATCACTGAAGCAAATCACAATCAATCAATCTGAGCACTATCACCAGAATGCAGTCACCAGAACATAAAGCAAAACCCAGAACTCTGCATCAACAACCAGAACCAACTGTAACATCAAACATCATAGTTCATAAGGTATATTCTACTTCGATGTGTCGAACCAGTGCGTATACGTGCTTTTACCAAAGCGAAATAGCGTACATATCTGCAAATATAAACTTAAAACCTCACAAACATTCTAGACTTCAGTCATACCCAGATCATATCTTTTACAAAATAAAACATGCATTAGTATTCAGATCTCGACTGTCCATTATCAAACCACACAATGATAATACATTTAAGGCTTTATGATCCTAATCCATCGACCATCATCAACCACATGGATGCATCCTTAGATCAGATCAAGCAACGCATCAAAAGCTCATAACCTTCATATATGATCTAACACTTCAGAAGATATTCAATACTTGCACACTTGACCTAATTATCTTCTCTTCCTTATATACACTTAGGCCTTTCTCAATACCTTGGACCAAAACAACTTAGGACCAATACCTTGGACCCAATACCTAGGGTCAATACCTTGGACCAAATGCCTCAGACCAATTACCTTGGACCAAAATACCTTGGATCAAATACCTTGGACCACAAACTTGGTTTTCCAAAATGTATGCATTTTTCTTCCTATGAAAGTGCGTGTATATGTTATACGCTACTTTTGTTCTGCTAACCCCGCGTGTATACGCTCATTGGACAAAGTGAACCAGCGTATACCTTTCTTTCTTCATTCTTTGGAGTCTGATATGTAATCCTTCGTTGTTGACTTGCTGCATTGTGAACTGTCATCTGAGAGAGTTGCCATTTTACATTGATTCCTTTGAACTGCCTTGGATTTTGTCACATATGTAAACATAATTGCCATGCATTCTGTCACATTTGATATCTCTTCTGTAGATTCATCTAGTTACCATATACAAGTGAGTTTTTCTGCTACAAGTGGGTTTCCATCAAGTACAACACATGCATCACAATGCCCACAATCTTCCCCTTTGGACTTGATGGCAACCATGTTGGTGTTGATTACCGCAATTTGTATAAACTGTTAGAGATATCAAGAAACATCAAAATACTCTCCCCCTTTGACATCAAGGGAAAAGGATGGACCAAGATATTCTCCCCCTTTGATATCAAGGGCAAAGGGCTGACCAAAAAGAAGACTTTCATATCTGAATAACTGAATATAAACATTAA